>CABHPH010160338.1:0-17311 GCA_902168325.1 Peromyscus nudipes | reverse complement strand
ATGGCTCCAGGCTTGAGTGGTTTGCTCATCTTAGAGCCCACCCAAGCAGCGTCTGCTTCCCTGAGGTTAAATCATACATGGTCACCAGTCCTCTTGGTGACATTGACGTAGAATTTCAGAAATCGGCAGAAGCCGGGCGGTGGTGGCGCACACCTTTAATCCTAGCACTTGGGAGGCAGACAGGTGGATCTCTGTGAGTTTGAGACCAGCCTGGTCTACAGAGAAAGTTCTAGGACAGCCAGGGCTACACAAAGACACCCTGTCTCGAAAAACAAAACAGAACAAAAATCGGCGGAAAAGCATAAGATGTGATCTTCTTGAAGTGGGTGGGATATTCTTCCAGAGCTCTCCCTTTCCCAAAAGTATTCTTTGCTTTCCTAAAAAGCCTGGAAATCCACCAGGGCAAAAGTGCCAGAGAACCCCTTTTTTTCCTCATGCCCCTTTTTTTTGTTGTTGGTGGTGGTGGTGGTGGGTTTTTTTTTTAAGTAATTAAATGGCGCCATCTCCTGGACACTTTGGGAGTTGCAGAAGAGAGAGGAACAAATTCTTTTCTCCTCCGAGAAGGCAGGTAAATAGAAGGTGAAGGCCAGTCTTTCCCTGAGCCAACAGAATTGGCAGGAGCTCCAAATCTGGCCATTCTAGGGCACATGCAACATTAAAAGCTCATCCATACAAAGACATGGTAGAAATATCTAGGGCATAGCGGTAATGGTAGAGCACTTGAGTTCAAGACCTTGAGTTCAATTCCCAGCAAGGGGGAGAGGAAAAGAATACAGGGGTAATGAACTTTGCTTGATGTACGGATGAGAATAGTGTATCGTGAGACATAAGTAACAAAAAAAAAGTGTCTTGGGCTCGCATCTCCCTCCTCGGCTGGACCTGCTATCTATCTTCCAATGTTCTACATTGAAATATGACTGGCCTGCTTCCTAGCTGCCAGTTTCCATTTCAGTTTTTTCTAAAATAAGCACCTGGCTCCTTGGGCTGCCAGGGTATTAAACCAGATGGAGCCTGGGCAGTGTCTTGCATACAATTGGCACTCAATAGATACGCATTGCCTTCACCTTCTTAACTACAGGTCCCACCCCCAAGCTTCTCTTCTTAGGTCTGCCCAGAGAGCACAGCATTCCTCTCCCTGGAAGTGGGACAGCATGTCTCTTACTTTCTGTCTCCCAGGATCATGCACGATGAAGTCAGTGAGACGGAGAACATCCGGAAAAACCTGGCCATCGAGCGCATGATCATCGAGGGCTGTGAGATCCTCCTTGACACCAGCCAGACCTTTGTGCGACAAGGTAGGGCAGCTGCTCTGTGCCCTCATCGAGGGGTCCCTGGAAGAAGGGCAGCACTTGGGGACATCACCAGGGGACTGGGCTGCAACTGTGGTTGTGGAGTGTTCTGGGAGTGCAATAGCTCTACACGGAAGCAGGACCTATAGACACACATGAAGATACTAATGCTTCTCAGTTTCCCTCATGCCAAGGATGAGTCTACTACCTCGATTAGCCTTGGGCTTTTTGTTGTAAGCACTGGCCTGTTCTTTGGGGAGAAAGTGGGAGACAGGATGAGGACAGAGAGTGACTGGCTCTGGGGATGGCAGGTGTTGGAAGAGAAGCCTGTGCACAGCTGTTCTCACTGAGGTGGGTCTTCTCACCTCCGGCTCCTGCTTGCCTTGAGAGTGGGTCTGGAAGGTATGGCTGGTGAACTCCTGACGGCTCAGAGACGTCAAAAGTGTGATGCATTTGAAGGTCACCTCATGCAGCTTTCATGTTCTGTGGGAAACTCAGCACATGCTTGTGTGCCTCAGATGGATCTCTGCCCCAAAATAGATGTCCAGCATCCCCTCTCCCCAGCACTGGAGTTCTCTAACTAGTAAATAACCTTCTGAGAGGCTCACACTAGTCTATACCTCAGAATCTGGCCTCTGGGAAGGGCCTGATATCCATTATATTTCATGGATGGTGCCTGCATGTGGCCCCCATGGCCCTTCCTGAGAGCCACCTGTGACACAGGAAGCCCAGAGACAGCCTTCTCTCTGTCTCCCTGAGTTGCGCAAGACATGATCAATGCCAGAAGCATTTCCCTGGAGCTTCTTTCTGCCTTTCTGAAGAAAACCCTGGAAAGAAGCCCCTCCTGGTGTGGGCAGTCACACACACACACACACACACAGAGAGAGAGAGAGAGAGAGAGAGAGAGAGAGAGAGAGAGAGAGAGAGAGAGAGAGAGAGGGAGACCCGGAAGCTGCTCTGTCACCGAGCAGAAGCACTTCCTCCTCTGTACTGGAGTAGGATCTGGACCCCCTCCCAGCCCTCCCCACTTTTTAGCCACATAGCCAACACTGACCCCTGCCCTGTGTGCACCAGGTCCCCATAGGGTTCCAAGGTCTCCAGAGAATGGAGCCAACCCCACCCTGCAGAAGAAGACCTGTCACCAATGGACATCCAAGATGCAGCAGACACAGCGCAGGACAGGGGAGTCAAGGGAGGGGGATTTCCCAAAGAGGCTAGGCAATGTGGTCTAGGATTGAAGACAATGGGGAAGGAACCTGTAGGAGGGCATGTGTTGTGTGGGATGCCCAGAGTAGAGACAGCCAGCAACAGCTTTCTGTTGCAATACACTGAGGATCACATGCTCAGTCTGGGCTCAGAAGCTAAGTGCCGTGATTGATTGGCGATATCTGCTGTGGCCACAGCTATGCAATATATCACGCTAATCCACAAGAGCCCGCCTCCAGCTCCCCATTTGTTCAGCTTCATTGTTCAGTGCCATTTGCAGACCTCAGCCCAGCTCTCCATTTCTTTTAGAGCCTCTTTGCTTGCCAAGACCTTGGTCCCTGGCTGGGAGGTTGTAAGGTCCTGTATAGGGCTCTACTTATCCCCACCACCTGGTTCTGAGGCTGGGCAGGGAAGAGTGACCAGGGTATTTGGACTGCCTTGCTCCACGGCCACTTGTAGCCATGCCTCAACCTCCAAGACTAGGCCAGAGGGTGATGTCATTGGTGTCATCTGAGGGCAGGCTCAGAGCCTCCTCACCACCACCCCTGCTCCCACAGGTTCCCTCATCCAGGTGCCCATGTCAGAAAAGGGCAAGATCACCAGGGGGCGCCTGGGATCTCTGTCCCTTAAGAAAGAGGGTGAACGGCAATGCTTCCTGTTCTCCAAGCACCTCATCATCTGCACCAGAGGCTCTGGAGGGAAACTGCACCTGACCAAGGTAAGGCCATGGGGGAGGAGCGGCAAGGCCCGGGGCTCAGGCGCTCAGGCTCCGCCCTCACTATGGGGCTGGAGGTTGATGGTCCAGTAGGGTGCTGAAGCACTTAGGTGGGCCTTTGTGAGTATGTGAGCACGCACCTGTACACACACACACACACACACACACACACACACACCTTGGCTAAGCTGAGGGTGGGAATGAGCTGAACACCCCCTGGTATCTCCTACTGAAGAGATCATAGGAACTGGGAAGGTAGTATCAAGCCCCAGAGACTCCCACAGCTGGCCAGGAGTTCTAACGAGCCCTTCAAGGCACAAGTATGAGCATATGATTGTGTGTGTGTGTGTGTGTGTGTGTGTGTGTGTGTGTGTGTGTGTGTACGTGTGTGGTGTGTGGATAGAGGTGTTGGGGAGAGTGGACAGAGTGGAGGGTCCCCTCCAGCCTAGGATTAGAGCAACACATAGCATCTTTCCCTGTCCTCTCCAGGCAAAGATTCTCAGACACCCCCTCCTCGATCACAGGAAGCCTTCCTCAGCTCAGGTGACCCCTGGAGGCTGCCGAACTGTTGCCACCACATGTGCCCTCGTGTAGCACAAGCTCAGCGGCCTGGCTCATCCCAGTAGGTGGAAGGGAAGAAGCATCTCAGACCCCAGGGCGTTCATTTCTGCTGTGTACTCAGCCGCACAGCCTTCCCTCTTCTTTGGCAAACAGCCTTCAGGTCCTTGAGACCTACTCAAATGCAGCTCTGCTGTAAAGCCTGGGGCACAGGCCAAAACTACTGCTCCCCAACACAACTTACTGCTGGTCCCATTGCTCTGAACCCCAACAGGCCCCAACCCTGTCACACATGTGACCCTGCAAGTGTCCTTGCCCTGTGTTCATCAGTTAAACAGATAACTGTCCCCAGAGAAATATTGCATGAGGGATCGGGCAGTGAGCTGACAGTGCCTATGAATTTGCTGTGCTGATTACAAGACCTTGTCTCTCTACGATGCCATCTCTCCCCACGCCATGTCCATCCCGTGCAAGCAGATGGGATTTCAAATGTGAACATGAGGCAGCCTGGAAAGGAAGGGACAGAAGGTGCCCTTAATTAAGTGAGAGCATCCGGGAAGCCCTTCCTTTGGGGACCTGGATGCCTGGTCCATAGCCTCCTGTTGAGCTATTAGATCAAGCGCTGGCTTCAGGGGAATACCCTGCTTATGTTAACATGTCAACAAATTAGCTGGTTGGCTGCGCATGGAGAAATTAATTTACAAATATTAAACACTCTAGCTCCAACCAAATTATGTGTCAAGGGAGGCTTTCATTAATTGTTAGCCCCAAGTGCTACTCCAGATGTCTCTGGCCAGGTCGGGAGGGTCAGGTCTCCTGTCCCTCAGCAGTGGGGTGAGCACGGGCAGGTTGCACTCGAGACACTATGGCAGTTTCTTGATCTGAGGCTGGAAGTTCATGTTTTTATGTTGGTTATTTTCATTTATTTATTTTTGAGTTTTAAACGGTTAGCCTGGGAGCTGGAGACATGGCCGAGCAGAGAAGAGTCCCTGCTGCTCTTCTAGAACACTCCAGTTTGGTTCTCAGCACTCACGTCTGATGGCTCAGTACTGCCTGTAGCTCCAGCTCCAAAGGATCTGACTTCCTCCTCTGGCCTCCATGGGCACCTGCACACATGTTACCTGCACACACATGTTACATGCACACATACACACACACACAGACACACAAAATCAAAATAATTTCTTGAAGGATAGCTGCTAGAAAAACATAGGGTCAGAGCGCTGCTGTGTGTGTGTGTGTGTGTGTATGTACCAGGTAGACCTCAGACAAGTCATGTGACCTCAATTTCCTTATCCGCATAATGGATATGAAAATACTCCCCAAGAATGCTGAGGGAGTCCCGGTGCCTGGTACATTAAATACTCAGTAAGTTAACAGTCATTATAAATCCTATGATAATGAGCTTGTCCTATTACTGACCTCAAGGCCTCCAATAATGATTACCATGGCCAGTCCCTGTCCCAAGCATTTCACACATATTTAATTCCTAGAACGCCTCTGAGGCTCATGCTATCACTTTCCCAGTTCACAGATAAGATAAAGGAAGTAAAACCAGCCAGTAAGAGGTGCCAGCTGGGGTGCAGCTTGGTGGTAGAGCGCTGGCCTAGCATGCAGAAGGCCTTGGGCTCCAACCTCAGCAACACAAATGAATAAGGGAATGTCAGAGTTTGGTGGGATCGAGGATTCCACGATTGCTAAGCCCTTGAAATCACAGGGCAAGGTTACTGTTCAAAAGTCCTGGGAACTTCTCAAGGCCACTAGAAAAGGAAGCAAGAAGCAGACCCCAGGGACTGGGAATCCCCTCCGACGCTCTCCTCACATGTGGCAGCCTCTATAGCATGAGAACATAAGAATCCAGGCAAGCATTTAAAAATAAATTCTGAGTTTCATAACAAAAAAAAGTAGGCAGCCTGCCCAGTATTTTCATATATAGATCAGTCATGTGGCTGGGTCTATATTAATAACAGTTATTGTAGGACAAACACTTCCTGCCTCCCAGTTGCCGTGGGTCAGGAGGTCAGGAGCGATTTCGAAGTGGTCTTGGCCCAGGGCACCAGTTTGCAGCAGCAGTGTTTGCCAGGCAGGCCAAGGTATTCTAAAAGTTTATCAACCAAGATGGCTCATACACAGAACTGCTGGCTGGAGGCCTCGGTTCTTCACCTCTCCCCACAACACGGCACCCGCCTGCCTTGAGACAGGTGATCCAGGAGAGAACCAGGGGGCAAGCAGGAGGCTGCAGTCCCCAGAGCCACATGCCTTCATTTGTTTCTTTTTATTCAACTCTGATGGCAGCCCAGCCCTCACCTAAGAGGAAGAGGGTTCTGCTTCCACTTTCAGTGGAAGGTGCTGAGGTTGGAACCCAAGGCCTTCTGCATGCTAGGCCAGCGCTCTACCACCAAGCCACACCCCAGCTGAACCCAGCCCCCACCTAAGAGGAAGAGGGTTCTGCTTCCACTTTCAGAAGGGGGTTCCAAAGCACCTGCGCGTTGGAAGACTGCCACCGGATTCCCTTCTCACTAGTGTCAAAGGGAGAGGTGTCCTTCCTTTACTCCTGATAACAGGAAATGAGCTCTTGACCTGGGACTGGAACAAGGGCCCTGAGGCTTCCTCAGGACCCCACCAATAGCTGACCAGGTGATTTGAGGAGCCATTTAACCTCTCTGACTTCATTTCTGAATCCATAAAATGGGGTGAGCAAAACAGATAATGGATCCATAAAGCTGGGCTGTTTCACCCTTGGTAACCAGAGGGATTAGCCAAGAACAGGGGGTATGATGTAATTCTCAGAGATGCTGATGTGGCAAGAAGAAGCCCAACAGGACAGATTCTGGCCTATCTGCCCAAAGTTTGACCTCAGCCTCCATCAGGGTTGGTTTCCCTGAGAAAATCTCATTTCACCCACCTCAGCAGACCTTGTAAAAGGAAGCTAAGGTCCCTTGCTTGCAAAGCAAAATACCCACTCGGCATATGCTCCATACACACACATACATGGATGTGTGGCTGCTTGGTGTAGAGGCCCCTCCAACCCTGATGTTCTGGGACTCCTGCTCTAGTGCATGGACTCCTGGTCCAAAATGGTGCCTGATGCTCTTTTTCAGAATGGAGTCATATCCCTCATCGATTGCACATTAATGGAGGAACCAGAAAACACAGAGGAGGAAGGTCAGTGTACAAGCTGCTTATGTGTGTGCATGCCTACACACACACACACACACACACACACACACACACACACATTCATCAAGGTTGGCATGAAGAGCAGATGCTGAAACATGGTAGACCCTGACCCAGATGTAAAAAGGCAAGAGAACAGCCCGGACTGGGGCAGACAGCTCACAATTGTGTGCCTCTACAGAGAAGATCTTGACGCTGGGAACTTATTCTTTCCAGTAAACAGCTCTCAAGAGTTCCAGGGCCTAGCATGTGTGGTGCCCTGGAATTTGAGCCTCAGCACCAAAAAGAGAAAAAGAGAGTTGAATATCAGTAATAAAATACCTGGGATTTACTTTCATACCAGGAAGCTGTAAACCAAACTGAATGTTCAGCCCAGTCCATGAAAGTTTCAGAGGTTAATGTCGCTTGTCCCAGGTGTTAGCAGAAGGGCTGCTTTGTGAGGCCCCATCTCACCCTGGCATAGCTGCCTCCCTGCTAGGAGACTTAGCTGAGTCCTGGCTCAGAATCCATTGGTACAGTGAGGGCAGAGGATGTACTACTTGGCGCCTCAGGCTCTGAATCAAGAATCTGTGCCTGTAAATTACTTGTGCATGCCAGATCCTCCGTTCTCCCCTGTTTGAAACCGTGACTCTCACTTAGCCAAAAATCATAAAACACTATTCTAAAAGGAGCAACCAGTGGCCTGGCACCCTCCTGGAACCTCTACTGGCATCTAAGTCAGGGACCAGAGAGCCTTACCCAGCTCACAAGCACCCACACTCACTCTGCTAACTTCATCTTTTGTCACTGGAAAAGCCAAAGGAACTGCCCAGGACATAGACCACTTGGATTTTAAGATCGGGGTGGAGCCAAAGGATTCCCCACCCTTCACGGTCATCCTGGTGGCCTCATCCAGGCAAGAGAAGGCAGCGTGGACCAGTGACATCAGCCAGGTGAGCAGCACTGCCTGTTCCTCAGAGCACATTGTCCCTTCATGTTTGACCTGGTAAGGGACCAAGATGGACAGGGCACAGGGGCCACTGTTCTATTAGAGAAGACCAGAACCCTCCAGGTTCATGGTCCCAGCCCAGGCCGAGTCAGCCAATGCATACCATTTGCAGTGTGGATTTAAACCCTTTAGACTGCCAGGCTCTGCTTCCTGCTCCCCAGACCTGTGAATGGCAAGGGTGTCAGCGCTTGAGTCTGATCTCTGAGTGCTTATACGCACACACTCAAAAATGTCTTGGTGCTACCATCCAAGAATGTTAGACACAGCAGAGCTTGAAGAGAGAGCTCCACAGTCCTGAGACACTGGGGCACCTACTCCAGAGAACCAGGGCAGCAGCCTCCTGAAGTCCAAGCCAGCATTCATACATCAGAGAAGGATGGAGTTTTGTCCTTTACCTGTTGCAAGCAGTGGAGTCGTCCCTCCGCACCCAACTCCCATTTAACCATTACGCAGGAAGCACTGGCTTCTCCTGGAAAGTCAGTAGCCCAAGGCCTTTGGGCACTAGAAGTACAAGAGGTGAGAAGTTGAATGAGTAACAGGGCTCTCAGCAGCTCCCGAGAGCTTGTACTCCAGAAGACAAAGGGCAGTCGCATAAAGGCAGGAGCCAGGTCCCATCCCGGGGTGTCTGCCTGTGGCCATCCCCTCTGCAGTGCTGTGCAGACATGTTAGGAGAGCCACTGGAGCAGAAAAAGACAGCTATGGCTGGCTTTTGTCCCTGTGCCTTGGGGACTGAGAGAGGGTAGGGGACCCAGTGTGCCTAGAGGGCCTCCCTCACCAGCTCCCTACCTTCTTACCTCTGTGCCCTGCTTCAAAGCAGGGTTTGCTCTCCAGCACTGAAGGAAAAAAGAAGAGTTGAAAGAATCTTCCAGATGAAGGGCAATAGTAAAGTACCAAGGATTTGCTTTCATATTGTGGAACTCTAAATGGAACTGAACACCCAGGCAGTCCATAATAGTTACAGATAGCAACATTGCATGGTCCAGGGGACATCAGGTGGCCAGGCCTTCTGGCAACCTGCCCCTCTAGAATCCACAGAGAACTAAGGCAACATGGGATTGTACATAATGTAAATCTGCTCTTTTGAGTTTTACCCACCCACCCACCCCCCAAAAAAGAAAAAAAAACCAGCATGCCCTGGAGAAAATGGAGAGGTCAAACCCAGCTTTTTCCTGTCCCCAGTGAGCCATAGTCATCAAAGGTGCTGGCTGTTCCCCTAAAGGGAACTACAGAGATCGTTGCCCTCTAGCAACATTGCTGATGCCAGTGAGTATGTGTTACCCAGCCCCTTCCCTTCAGGAGCCATCCTGGCTGCTTCCTGAGGTCCTCTGCTGTCTCCACAGCACTCTGACTGGAGTGGCTGGCAGAATGAGCATGAAAGAGAGTCTCTGTGTGGTGGAGAAATCAGGCTGAAAAACACAAAGACGGAAAGCTTCCCCTGTGTCCTACCTCCTTTGGGGGTCTGGCTTTGACATAGAGACTGAACCTGGGAGCACCTGCCACCCACTGCGCCAGCTTTCTGGCTTTCACTTCCCAGTGGCCTTAGCCCCGGCCTCTACTAACACACAACCTCAAAGCCATAGATTCATGATATGCATGGAGCTCCCCAAATCCTTGATCCAGCAGGGACCACCCCCACAGCAGAAATGTTAAGCCCAGGACACAGGGCCAAAGGTGAAAAGAGGCAGTCCCTCTCCCGAGATTAATTTTCTGTGTTTGGTTGGGTCTTGTTTTTGTTTGAAGACAGAGTCTCACTACATAGCCCAGGTTGGTCTCAAACTTGTGATCCTCTTGCCTCAACCTCCTAAGTGCACTCCCCATGAGTAGACTGGAAATGTAGGAACCACCTTCAACATGAGAGCATTAACACTGGGGGCGGGGCAGAGGACGCATGTACTATACACACTCTGGTGCAGAGGCTCGCTAAGTAGCGTCCCAGGGAGCTCAGATCACTGTGGGGCAACCTCATTCTTGACACTGGCCTCACAGGATGCAGCAGAGTGGCCAGAGTCTGATGCATCTGCTTGGCAAACACCCAGGTAAAGCAGGAATCATCCAACCCATCTGGGCAGATAGGGAAACAGACTCAAGAAGGCCGACTCAGTCCCGCAAGGTCACTTGACTTCCAAAATTTGAATGATGCTTGCTGTGTTGGCCTTGCCCTTGCCTAGACAGTGCCCTTGAAGCCTGAGGACCCCGTCTGCAGGCTGAGAGAGCACCAGGTGGGTCTGGGATCCAGTGTGGAGATGAATGAGTTCTGAGCCTGGGGTCCCCTCTGTTTCCAGTGTGTGGACAATATCCGGTGCAATGGACTCATGATGAATGCCTTTGAAGAAAATTCCAAGGTCACTGTGCCACAGATGATCAAGTAAGTGCCCTTCACCTGTCTGCACTCCAGACACAAGCACTAATCAGAGACAGCTAGGACCTGAGCATGGCCAGCCTCCAGGGCTCCAAAGATGCTGTGTTTTGTGATGGAGGCTTGGGATGTCTGTTTGAGGTTTTGAGTGAATGTCTGTTTGGTCGGCTGCTTTGATGTAGCTCTTGTCCTGGTTGGTTGGCTTTGCACATGTTGGCTTTTTTAAATAAATCTTTATTTACATGTTGGTTATTTTTTTACATTGGACTTTTAAAAATATATTAGGAATGAAAATTTCACATATTGTTTCTTAAGGATTTTTCTTCTAATTTCAAAATAAATACATAGAACATTTCAAAATACATCAAAAACCTAATTGCAGGGTGCAGCTGCAGGGCCAGTGCACCTATTTGAGTAGTCCCTCGGGACAAAGGGAATGGTGTCCTTTGGACACAGTTTTCCCAGAGCTGCCCCTGTGCAGCATAGCTTCCATAATCCAACAGAAACATCTTTCCTGCAGTGATTCCCACACCTTCCTTCCCCAACCCTGCAGCACCTTGGCTGTCTGGCTCCCATCTCAACCTGTGAATCCCAAGACTGATAATGTCACTGGATACCTCCCAGGACCCCACTCCCCGCTGGCCTGTGTCTAGATGACTATGGCTGCTATATGATGTGAATCTCTGCTATTTCCAGTGAGTGCCCTGGGACAGTGCATCCCACAAGACTTAGTGTCTGAAAGATGACAGACTCCTGTTGTTCACACTTCGCACCAAGAAAAAGGCAAGCACTTGATGAGTCTACTGTGTGCTGATGTTACATGTCTCCACAGTGAGAAATCACTCTGAACATTTAGAGATGAAGGAAAAAAACTCTTTAATAATAGCATGTGATTGATTCCTATGCACAAAAGGGGACAAGTCTTCAACAGATTTTTCCCAGCCTAGATATGCCTTTGGCTCATCAATTCCCAATGCACTGTCATCCTTAAGTCTCTTTTAGGTCCCAATCGAAAGTTACACTTAGAACAATTTAAACCAAGACAGGAGGCTGCAAGTCTGGCCTCTTGGGCAGTTGGGAGATTTACACAGCAATGATATTGCCATGATTATTTCTCAAGTCCGCCAGTGCAGTTCTTTTTGAATAGTTGCTAATTGGGGTCATCTCTCTCGTCTGGCATAATTATGTTTTGTGGTGTACCAGGTCTTAATGACACTGGTCACCTGTGTTTCCCACTTGAGTTGCCCCTTAGAGGCACGGTCTTTGACAGGAGAATGCACTTAATGGCTGATTGTAAGTCGGGGGTGTCTTCTTTGTCGTGGGAATAGAGCCCAATTGCAGATCAATCCTGGTGAACACACATTGGCTGAAGTGTTTTCCCAGCAATGCTAAACTCGAATTATTTCTAGCAAGCCTGGTTAGTGTAACACTTACGTTCGAGGTGTAAGGCACTGCGCCCTTAGTTAGCTTAATTCTACTTTGTGTGACTTAATGTCTTCTAAGCAAGTTTGTTAGCAAATCCTTTATAGCATCAATTTTATTACTGGGAGTTTCTCCTACATTTGGGGGGTCAGCAGAGACAGTTTTGGGGGCATCAGGTCCCTTAAACTTCTTTGAAACTAGTCAGGTGTCATTGCCCTCACCACCGCCTTGCTGAACGCCCAGAGGTGGTGGCAGGTGGGACCAGTAGGAAGAACTGTTCAGTGAACCAAAGAGACACAGTGAAATGCCTCTGTGGGGAGTAAGGTGAGAGCCATAAGACAGCTTGTGTGGCACTGGAAGGGTGCAGGGGACAGAGACAGGGCCGATTCACTGAGCACAGTCAAGCAAGGCTTCCTTGAAAAAGGAACCCAGAGCTGACATTGAATGCCAGTTGCAGTTAAATAGAAATGCATTCTGGGAAGAAGGAACAATGTATTTGCACAAAGGCAAGACAAGTGCAATGTGTTTGAGAAATGATGAATAATCCCATTGGGCGGCAGGGTTATGGGACTTAGAGTGCCATGCAGGCAGTAACCTGGGTGAGCTCTACTCTCCAGGTACCTGATCAGACTGATTATCCTCTAGGCCTTGGAGCAGACAGGCTCGGGGACCAAATTCAGATGTGTTACCCTAGGGCTTGGTGAGTCCATTTGAAACACAGAGGAAGAAGCAGGGATGAGAGTGGAGAAATGGAACAGGAAATTAGGGGGGCTTATGGTCAGTGCCAGCCCCACATTACCTGAGTGACAGACTGCTCTCCTGCCTGCCTCCCCGATGTGTTGTGTCAACCTTCCCTGCTGCACAGACCAGAGTGAAAGTAAGATGAGCGAGCCCGACCTATAGAAGGCACTCGGGTCTGTAGTGCACACTTGCCCTCTCTGAGCTGTAAAAAGGCGCACATAGCTGAGCGTGTCAGTTAGCCTCACCAACAGCTGTGATGTTATCTGCATGTAGGTGTCATCAGTGGATGTCTGGCTTAAGACTTCATGAACATTGAACATCCCTTGTACCTCGTATATCTCAAGTGTACCATGAATATTGGGTGTCTTTGCGGTCCATTGATCCTTTCCTGCCTTCAACATGCAGATGCTGTAGTTTATAAGTATATCTTGCGGTGTCTCACGAGCTATTCCTCCACTTCATTTCACTTCTCGTTTCTCTGACCTTTTTATAGCACAGTCAGACTTTATTAACTAACACCATGTGGTGAAAGATGGGGCTGGTGAGGTGTGTGGGATCCAGTTAAGTGTTGTGTCTGGCAAGCTGTTGGGTTTTATTCTGTAGGTGGTAGGGTTGTACCCCAAAGGTATCAGCCCCACTCCATTAATGGCCACTCTGATAGAGCACTCGGGAGCAATGGTATCAGCTGGAAAGACAAGGGGCTGAGCTGGGGACTTGGCGCCAGCAGGTTTCTAGAATGTCCTGCAGCAAAGCTGAGTTAGAAGAAGGCCTTCCCTCTGTTTCTCTGAGATGGTCTCTTTTGAAATGCCGTTATCTCTGGAGGCCGTGTGGTTTAGTTGACACACTATGGGTTGGACTCACTTATCCAGCTTCCCCTCTGGTCCACGCAGCAGGGAAGGTTGATACAGCCAGGGAGAAGCAGGACAGAAAGGCAGTATGTAGCCAGTAATGAGGGCTGCCATTTGTCCACATGCTACCCTAATCTACTGTTCCCTTTCTCTACCTTCCAGATTCACCCTCCTCCTCATTGGAGACTCTTGGGGAAAGGCTATTTATTGATATTTCAAATCCCCGTATTTCCAGGGAAAGTATTTGGGAGTTGAACCTGGGGCCTCGCACATGCTTGGCAAGTACTCTACCACCCAGTTGCACCACCAGCTCCCAACCCCTCAAAAAAGTGCCTTAGAAATGGTACAAATGAGAAAATGAGTCCATTTGTTCAGTTCCTTAGAGCTCTGTCTGTATCCTTGAGTGGGAAACACCCTCTGCAGAGCCAGTGAATTCAGTCAATTCACTTAGAGCTTTCTGTGCTCCATGTACCATGCTCGGCCTCTTAAATTGGTTCATTCATCCCACTCTCAAGGAAGCTTTGTGGAAGGCCTTGTTTCCAGTTCACAGATGAGGAGACTAAGAAGTGAAGAGTAGGCGTTGTCTAGGAAACAAGAGCAGAGCTGGCATCAAGCTGTGTCCTTCACACCGGCCCCAAGGATGCTCTTATGATTTGATTGTGGTGTCCCCCATTACCTCATGTGTTTTAGCACTAAGTGCCCCACTGGTGACACTATTCTGAGAAATTGTAGAGCCTTCAGAAGGCTGAACCCAGTTGGAGGAAGTGAATCCCGAGAGGGCAAAAGGGCTTGTGAGTTATAATAACCAGGCCCCGCTCTGGGTTCATCCAGATGTAAGCTAGCTGCACCATGCCTCATGCCCCCACCCTGTGGCGGACTGCCTGAATCAACCTCCTCCCTTCAGTCTCTACTGTGTTACGTCACAACTGTGAGAAAAGTAAGCCTTACAGGTGTAAGCCTGTCCTCACCTCAGCAGCCAGTCCAGGCTGAACTCCTCTTTTCTGTGGGGATTTTTGGCTCTGGGAGTTCACTGTGATAAGATTTTCAAGCTTATCCTTCCAATAAGAGCATATGTTTATTTGTTCATCTATATACTCCTCTAGTAACATCTCACCAGAAACACAAAAGGGCTAAGACAGCTACTAGCTGCAAGTAAAAACAACTAATAAGATACAGCCTTCAATGTATAGGGAATACAGGCCAACAAAAATGAGGAAGGAAAATCAAGTGAAGACTGCATCTCACTCAGTTATCAAAGTTAAAAAGAAAAATACGTGGGGGGGGCATCAAATTCAGCTATTTGTTATATGGAGGGGCTTAAGTCCTTGAATGGTTCTCCATTTGGGACTGTTGCTGAGGACTTACCTATGAATATGTAGAGCCTGATCTGGTCCAAAAGTATCTTTCTAGAAAGATTCCGTAGTTCTTCCATTGAGTGTCCCAGGGGTATCACATCTGTGACACCACTTCCCACTCTTAATCTGAAGAGCGTAGATCACAACAATAGCATATTGTACTTCAAGACCAGGATCAGTAAGGCCTGCCATCCCCTTCTGCTGGAGGACAAGGTTTCTCCCTCACTGTCTTTCTCTGAAAGTCGTACCCTTCATGGACCCCAAGTTGACATGATGATGTGGTCCAGCTTCCTGCTCAGTAGGCCAGGCTTCTGTGAAAAACCTAGAGACAAGTCTCCAAACTCCAGAGACACCTCAAGGTGGCAAAAACAGCAGCTGGTTTCCCAGTTTCTCTTCACTTGGAACACTCGAATTTCCCATTTATCTTTTTTTCCCACTCCATATTACCTTTTTGTTTTTTTAAGATAGGGTCTCACTGTGTAGCCCCGACTGGTCTAGAACTTACTAGGTAGACCAAGCTGGCCTTGAATTCAGAGAAATCTGCCCCACTCTGCCTCCCAAGTACCAACAGTAAAGCATGTACCACTACACCTGGTCCTAATTATTTTTTTAATTGAGATAAAGTCATACAACATAAATTTCTCTACTTTGAAAGTACAAGCCAGTAGATTTCAGTGTATTCACTGTGTTGTACAGCTGACGCCAGCTTCTACTTCTAGGTTACTCCCATCACCACTCACCGAAGAAAGGGATTGCATACATGTGAACAGTCAGTCCCAAAGCACCCACCGAACACCCAACATCCACCAGATTACTTCCTGTTACTGTGATTTGCCTGTTCTGTGCTTTCCTATCAATGGTACCATAGTGCTCATGGCCTGTTTCACTTAGCGTGATGTCTTCAAGGCTTATCCATGTTGTAGTATGTCAGTGCTTCATTTCTTCTCATGCGCACTGTGTTTCATTTGTCCATTCATCTGCTGATAGACATTTGTGGGTTGTTTCCGTTCTGCTCTATTATGAACAACGCCACTGTAAACATAAATGTGCATATTTTATGTGAATAGAATTCTTGTGTGTTGGAAATTTGGAAGCACATTTTTAAAAGTTTGTTGTATTTTTCCAATACTGTTGGGGGTTGGTGCTGTATACTGAAGGATTTTAGGATCCTGGGGGAAAGAGTTACAGCTCTTTCTTGGTGTTATCCTTCTAAAGTTTCCCGTGCTCACTTAGTAAAACTCTTCCTGACTGGGAGGTGGGGGTTGACAAGGTGGCCTGGTGGTAGCCTCAGCCCTGGTCTAGTGAAGAGATGCCATGGGCCCAAACAGCCTTAGACATGTGTCACCTCTTCCTCCCCGCTCAGCCTTCAGGCCCAATGCCTCCTTATACTGTGTTGATGGTGACATTTGTACACATGTCACCTCTTCCTGCTCCCTCCCTCCACAGGTCCGATGCCTCCTTATATTGTGATGATGTTGACATTCGCTTCAGCAAAACCATGAATTCTTGCAAAGTGCTGCAGATCCGGTACGCCAGTGTGGAGCGGCTGCTGGAGCGGCTGACAGACCTTCGCTTCCTGAGTATCGACTTCCTCAACACCTTCTTGCACTCCTACCGTGTCTTCACCACTGCTGTGGTGGTCCTAGACAAGCTCATCACCATCTACAAGAAACCCATCAGTGCCATCCCTGCCAGGTGCACACACGGCCCTTGCCATCACCATCTACAAGAATCCCTGGGTTTTGAGAAGGTGGCTTAGTGGGTAAAAGGCCCCTGCTGCCAAGCCTGATGATCTAAGCTCAACTCCTGGAACCAGCACGGTAGGAGGAGGAGAGAACTCACTCCTGCAAGATGTCCTCTGACTTCCACACTCACTCTATGACCTGAACATCCCCAGACATACACACACATGCACAGGCACACACTCACATACATACATACATTAACTACTTAATTAAATGTGAAAAATATTTTCAAAGGAATCCCATCAGCACCATTCCCCACTAGTACGTGCACCCCCTCCCAAACCCACAGATCTTCCAGGCCAAAGAGGTCCGTGGAGAAGAGGCTGTCCGAGAAGCAAGGAGGTGGTGGCACACACCATTCCCAGACCACAGAAGGAGTACGTTTTGAGTCTGTTTTTTTTTCCAAAAGAGACTGGACATGGTGGTACAAGGCTCTAACCCCAAAGCTCTGGAGCTGAGTGCCAAGAGCAGAAGCATGAGACCATCCAGAGCTGTACAACCTATTAGAGGTCTACGTGGGAGGACGACATTCCCTAGGGAGGGATCACTCTGCTCTCCCTCCCTTCCCCAAAGCCCGGAGGCCCTAGAGGTCTAGCCGTCCATGCTGCTGCTCACTAAGCCTTGTTTACTTCCTCTGCCTTGGCCAGGGAAACCAAGAGATGTCCATTGTTCTTCCTTCACTATACCCCTTTGGGAAACATAGGGCCCACCCTTTATAGAAAGATGGAAAGATGGAAGGGAGAGAGAGAGGCAGGAGGGGTCTCCTGCTCTGTGTATACCTATCATGCTTTGAAGAGGGGGAGCCCTTCACGGTATGCTCAAGGTGAATCCTTCAGTGGGCAGAACCCTTCAGCCACCTTGGACTTGAGGCCATTTTCATGCCTGTGTCATTGAAGCTCAGTTCTCCAGTG
>CABHPH010160337.1:12825-41618 GCA_902168325.1 Peromyscus nudipes | reverse complement strand
AAACAAAATGAAAAGAACCACTGTTAATGTTGGAAATGTCTAAATCAGGCACAAATGAAGGGACGTGAGAAGAAAGGAGGACCCCTTTGTTTCAGCCTGCCTTTAAGTGTTCAAAGAAAATTCTTTCATTAGATTCATGGGTCCTAATTTAAAGAATACCAGACATGGTAGGAGTCCACTGTTAATGCTCCTGCTCATGTCTGACTGGCAGGAGACTGTTCCTAACCAGGTTCTACATTTTGGAACAAAGGAAAAAAACAGGTGACCCTGAAGTCGCTGAAACTGGCCTCTGAGAAGGTGACTTAGGTCTCTGCTCTTTCTCAGCGCCCTGGGGAGTGTCCACCTGCCATTAGCCTAACTGGCCACTGGGTGTGACCAAGTTCTGCACAAAAGAAAGCCAAAGCCTTTCTGGAGAGGATTTTCCTGGCAGAGCTTTCTCTCTCTCTCTCTCTCTCTCTCTCTCTCTCTCTCTCTCTCTCTCTCTCTCTCTCTCTCACACACACACACACACACACACACACGCCCCACAGTGAAGCATTCACTCCCACAAGAACAGGAAAATTAAAAACCAGTCACTGCTTCTTTCTAACTTGAAATAGACTTCTGGTCTGCTTGATCTGTTTAGCTTTTACTCCAAACTCTTTCTTTTAGGTCTATTAGGTCTCAAAGACTGAAGAACACAAGCCGGTCTGTCTCCCCAGCAACACAAATCAACCCGCTAAATGACTTCTTCAAAAGAAAAAGGAGCGGAAAAAAAAAAAGCCAGGGTGGAAAATGCATTTAGAACAGTACTGCTGGATGTAAACAGGCCTGCCACAAACTGTCCATGCAAAACTCATGAGTCGGCCCACAGCTAATGGTGTCCCATTGGAGTGAAGAAAGAATCCTTAGCTCTGTTTTGATAGCTAAACCCAAATACCTTTGTCCTAGTGAATGAGGCTCACCACCCTCCTCCCACTGCACTTTTAAAGAAACTATTTCAGCTGTGATGAGGACTTGGGTTCAAGTGATATGTAAAAGAGTTTTGTTGGGTGGCTCCTCAGGAGACCATGGGCAGATGAGATATGTTGTTATTCTTTTTCGAACACTAAACAGATCCAGGAAAGGGGGATATAACCTAGCATTACAAAGGAGCAAGGGGCAGGGCCAGTGGCGCAAGCCTTTAATCCCAGCGCTCGGGGAGACAGAGCCAGGTGGATCTCTGTGAGTTTGAGGCCAGCCTGGTCTACAGAGCGAGATCCAGGACAGGCATCAAAACTACACAGAGAAACCTTGTCTCCAAAAAAAAAAAAAAAAAAAGAAGAAAAAAAAGAAGAAGAAGAAGAAGCAGAGGAAGGTCAACCACTCACATTATTTGTATTTCAGATTTATTGAAGTATAATTGACAAATAAAAATTGTATATATTCAAGGTGTACAATGTGATGTTTTCATGTATGTAAACATTGGGAGTGATTACCACAATCAAGCTAATTACATCTATCACCACACACAGCACCATTGTATGAGTAATAAGCACATTTAAGATCTCTCCTAGCAGACTGCAAGTGTAGGACGTAGTACCATTGACTGAAGTTAGCACACTGTACCTCAGAACCCCAGAACTTACTCAGCATTGAAACTGAACGTTTGGATCGAACCATCAGCAACTCTCTGACTCCTTTGTTTCACACCCCCCAGCACTGGCCACGCTAATCTAAGTTAAGCATTGTTACTTTCCGTTCACAAATGGAATCAGATCACACAGCATCTGTCATTCTTAGCCTGGATCATTTCACGTTTCATAACGTCCTTTGTTAATCTCTGCGGTTGCAAATGGCAGGATGGCCATCCTTTGATGGCTGGATACTATTTCATTGTATATATGTTTGGCACATTTTCTTTATTTATCTGTGATGGACACCTAGGTTGCCTTCATGTCTTGTCCATTATAAACAATCCTGCAAAAAGCATGGGTGCATATGTCCTTTCAAAATACTGATTTTTGCTTCCTTTAAAATACAGATGCGGAGACAGAATCGCTCGGTCACATGGCAGTTCTAGTGTTAAGTTTTTAAAGCACCAACATGCTGTTGTCCACAATGTGTGGAACCAATTTATATTCCCACTAGTGGGGCATTACAATTTGGGGCGAGGTTGAGACATGGGGGAAGAGATGCTGAGTCAGATTGTACTTTAGGTAAGAGATTTGTTAACTCTGAAGCAACTAGGAGGGTTCAGAAGAAAGATGTTTTACCCCAGTCAAAGCATGGCGTCTTTTAAACATTTCCAAGGGAAGGGGTGGTCTTGCATTGTGAGGAAACAGGCTTAGCCAATATGTGACCCACGCCATATGGCCAAGGCTAGAGAAATGGGCAAATCTGACTTGGGCTATGTGACAGAGGCCACTCTTTCTCTGTGTTGGGGAGTACACCATATATGACTTAGGATATGTTACAGTGGTCACTGTCTGGGTAGGAGGGTGGGGTTTAATTAAGATGTGGCCTGTGTAATGTGACAGTAGTAAGGCTGCCTTCCACTCCAGGCAATAGGAAGATGGATAGTATGGTGGCCATCTTCATGGTTCTCTCTGCCTGGGGCCTGGTTACATACAGGATTCTGTAACACAGGATGCGGGGATTTCCTTTGTCCCCAATCCTGGATAGTACCTGTCACCACACTATCAGATGTGAGCTGGTGTTCTGGGCTTGCAATTCCCTAATGATTAGTGACACTGAGGTCTTGTCATCCCTTGTTGGCCAGGTGTGCATGTCTTCCAGAAAAATGTATATCTGGGTCCTTTGCCCATGTTAAGAAAAAATGGATTTTTCATTTTTCACCCGTGTAGATGAAGCCTTCAAATATTTGTAGTTTGTAAATGTGTCCTCCTTGCGTGCTGCTTCTTCCTTTTGCTGATTGTCTCCGTTAGGACACAGGGGTTTTGGCAGCTTGAGGCAATCCCACAGGTCAGTATTGCTTTGGGTAGCTGCGTTTTCATCTTATCTGATAACCACTGATAAGATCAACAGCAAGGAGCCCTGGCCCTTATGTTTTCTGCTGTGGGTTTTATGTTTTCAATCCCATGCTAAAGTCTTGAATATACAGTTAATTTTTTTATATATATACTACAGTGGTAAAATTCCCTTACGTGTGTTGAGATATCCAGTTTTTCCAACACTATTGGTGGAAGAAATCTCTTCTGACTGTGTATTTTTGACACCTTTGTCCAATATCAATTAACAGTACATGTGTGAGTAGTATTTTTGAGCTATTTTTCCATGGGCCAATGTGTTTATTTTCCAGTATCATACTGGTCCGACAACTATAGCTCTATAATACAGTATTAAATCAAGAAGTATGATGTTGTTATCTTTCTTCTTTATGATCAAACTACTCTGTGATTTTGGGAGGTCTTTCTTGGTTCTATGACAAATTTAGTATTTTTTTTTATTCCTGTAAACAGTGACATTAAAAGTTTGATAGGAATTGCACTGAATCTGAAGACCATTTTACCTAGAATAGATATTAAAACAATATTATTTTTTCAATCCATGAGCACAGAACATTTCTCTATTTATTTCAGTCTTCAGCTTGCTTCAACAATGTTCTAAAATGTATGTTTATGCTTAAGACTCTGAACACTATAGTTAAACTTATTTCTAAGTATTATATTTCATATTACTCATAAATATTGCTTTTATATATTTTAACTACTTTCATTCCTGATCTTCAAATTCCTACCTCAAATACACACACACACACACACACACACACACACACACACACACACACGGGGTGGGGGGGTGGGGGGGTGGCCCGCGACATGTAGGCTCTTTGGTACTTGCCAAAGCCTTTGCTGTGGACCTAATGTTTAAGTGTCTATCTTTAGTCATACAAAGAGGGGTATTCCTTTGATTTCTCCCAATTTTTCTTCAAAAATCCATTGTGCTTTCACAAGCTAAGGCTGGAAAAACAGGCACATCACTTCTCTGTGAAGAAACCAGGGTCCAGTGCTGCCCTTAAGAGCACATCTCTATTTTCCTAACATCTTATTTCAAAGAAATGCTTAATGTGTGTGTGGAATGAGTGCCCGGAAAATATTTGTTGATTGCTGCACTGTGTCTGAAAATCAGCTGGAAGCAGCTTCTCCCAGCCTGCCAATTCTCAGAGACGGCTGAGTGCCTGGCCTTCCTCCACGTTCCTTAGCTAAGGATATTTTTTTCCTTAGAGAAATGTGTTCATAGAGAATCTAAAAACTGAACAACAAGCCACAGATTCAGAGCTCAAACTGGAAATCTTCAATGGGTCCCGGAATCATTGGACTCTTATGCTGAGTGTAACTGGCATTTTAATTTTAAATAAATGCAGCATTGCAGCCCATAAAATTTCATAGTGCTTAAGAGACTTGGTCACACGTCATAAAACTAAAGAAAACAAACTAAATCTCATGGCCCTTAAGATTTTCATCTGTATTATTCTATACCCTACTTTTCTTCTAAAGAAAAAATTGAAGTCATAATTTAATGATCAGGTTTATACTGGTAGGTGTGTTAAATCCAAGGACATTGAGAACATTGGGTGCTTTTTTCTTAAGAAGAAAGCTTTTGAGGGGCTGAGGGTAGAGCTGAGTCAGTCAAGTGCTTGCCTTCAAGCGCAAGGACCTCAGTTTGATCCTCAGAACCTATATTTAAAATGTTGAATGTGGTGGTGCATCCTTGTAATCCCACACTGGGGAAGTGGAGATAGGTGGATACCTGGGGTCCAATAGCATGCCAGTCTATCTGAATGGGCAAGAGCTAGGGCAATGAGAGGACTTGTCTAAAACAGCAGTGTGGCTGTCACCTAATCAATACTGCTCAAGGTTGATGTCTGACATCCACATGCACCTGCACATGCATGTATACACCTATACTCAAGCATGGAAAAAAAATAAAAAGAGGAGGAATGTTTAAGCACACATGATCCTTATTGGAGTGAAGCTCAGAGATCAGCTTTACTTTATGGCATTTCCTGAGACTTCTGTTGACTTGGAGCAATTCCAACTGTAAGGAGCTGTCACTTTCCATGTCAAAATGCCATGGGAGTCATTTGTAAGTCCCAATGGGGAAAAAAAAAACTAACTAAAAGATCTATGGTTGTTATTGTTGTTTGTTTGGTTGGTTGGTTTTGTTTAAATCAACTCAAAACCAATAGGAGCCACTGGAATTGGGGTTTTGGAATAAACATGACTCTCATCAGCACATTCAGGTTTAAATAAAGGACAAATTTTATATGACATTAAAAACCTTGGTGATTCGACTTCTGCAGTTTTCTAGATTCAAGTCTGAACAACCTCGTAATGAACCCAAGTCCATGTGCCATGTTCTGACTCACTTTTACACTTTCATGTTCTCTGCACCCCACGCTTCCTGTTTCTGAGGGCCTTTATGCTATCTGCTCGGCTTTACAAATGCCAATTCACCCTATTAACCAATGTGGAAGAAATACCTCAAATACACCTTCCTCAGCAATCTCAGGATTGGAGGCATTAGACAACATCTGATCCTGTGCCTGTGCAGTGAGTACCGGAGTTCACATCTTTCTCTCTCAGCAAACCATGAGCAAGACCCATGTGTTCACACTTGTGCCTGAAGTAGTGCACAGGACATCATCAGAGCTGGATAAAACCCAAATGAATTAGTGAAAGGGGCGTGCCAATTAAGACAATGAATTAAGTCAAAGACAAAAGAAAGAAACATTCCTCCTTACCAGCATCTCAGCAGGTAAGTGCTCACCTATGAACCAGTCCCATTGAAGGAGCACACTCTGTTTTCTCCTCCACAGTAGAAACTTGCTCCTATACCTCCCAGCCAGGGAGCAAAGTCCAACATGGAAAAAAGCATCCCCCCACAACAGTCCTGCCATGTTGCTAGAAATGGGTCTGTAGATTAAACCTTCCCACTTCTGACCTTAAATTTTGGTTCAACCCTTGAAATATATATAACTCAAATGTCACCCGATTTTAGGCAACTAAGTCCAGTTCCTATTTTCCTATAGTTTGAATGATTTCATTTCATTTTTTTTCCCTGTGACTTTCTTTCTAGAACACTCTGTGTGGCTTCTTGATGAAAGCTCCATCATAGCTAAATAGTCAAGGCCGATCCCTGTATAGGATGCCTCATTTTTATTCTTAAAGCTTTGAATCCTCTTCAGCCTGTAGGAATTCATTGAATTTTAATTTCCTTTGCCTAAAACTCAGGAGCCTGGTCAGTCCATTTGACATAAATGAATGTATAACAATGGTTGCTTCTATAGCCACAATGATGGTTGTTATTGCAAAGGTCACTATTAAGACCATGGGGCCTGGATCAAGGGTATCAGCCTGTGTCTTCTTCACATTCTATTGCCTGCTTAGCTGGCTATTTGGCACATCCCTTGGGATGACTTGATGGGGTTTTAAATGGGATTCTTCCACCAACCAAATGCATCTTGTTCTAAACAGCCCCCTGAACTTTTATTGATGGCTATTTTGTATGTCACCTTCCTGAGCATGCATGCTGAACAGTGTTCTGTGCTCTCTTTCCCCATCAAAATCTGTCTGCAGGTCCTGATGACTGTGCTTTTGCTGCCCCTGGATGAGGTTACCTGGCAACCCAAGTTCAGTTTCTGAGCACATACTGCTGCTCATCTCACCCGGTCCTCACATAATGTCCTACACGACGTCTATGAATTTGTCTCATGCTGGTTTCCCATCATGAGACGTTAGCTGCTGAAATAACTTGATCACAGCTAAAGGGTTGAGCCGTCACACTTTAACTGTATAGGGGCTTCTCTCTCCTAGCCTTGGACACAGTGCTAACGTTTATATGTAATTTATATTGCTAAATATTGAATGCCGAATCCTGGTCCCGTTTGTATCACTGTGTTCTGAGTTCATAGGATGCCATGTCTTGCTTAGACTATCGCACTTCTTTCTTTATTCTTCTCTTCTCTCTAGACCCGTGGTTGTTCTCTAATCCGTTACATATCACACTGGTTTTATTGTTACTCCATTTTACCCAAAGACACTTTGCAGTTCTTCCTTGTGGAAGGAAGAGGAGAAAGATCCTTTGTCTAGCTCAGGCACTTACACGTTTGCACGACACCTGTCCTCCTGCCTCCACTGCCCACTACTTCCCCAGGCTCTCCTGTGCTGGCTAGATCTTGAGCGTGGCTCTTTCATCCCTTCACATATTCTCTCTGCCCACCCTCCTGGGGAAATTCCCCGAGGGAGATGACACACGACAGAGTAGAATGGGGGGATTCCTATATGCTCCAAGGCCTTGAAGACCTGAGTGCCCAGAGGGTGTCACTCTGAACAAATGGCAAGATGCTCTGGCCCTTCGTTTCTTTACCACAAAGAGGGTAAGAACCTCGTCACGAGTCATTTTGACGATAAATCATAAGCATACAAGCAGCAAAGTGACTGGAGTAAATAGCAGGTGTTAACTGTGCTTGGGGACTGACTCCCTCCCTCAGAGAACACGTGCTCAACCAAGATGAGACTGAGGTGGGGCAGGAGTCACGTCACAGCTGACAACCCGTCTCTGATATGAGCGTGTCCTTATTAAGGAAAGCGCAACTCTGAATCTATTCCACGGCTTCCCAGGGAGGGAAATCAGGTCCGCCATCATCTCATTACACCGTGGCTAACTGCTTCTTCTTGTTGTTGTTGTTTAAACTGACCAACTTTATTTTTTCTTTTATAATTTAATTTAATTTTACATATCAGCCACAGATTCCCCTGTGCTCCCTCCTCCTGCCCCCCTTCCCCCAGCCCACCCCCATTCCCATGTCCTTCAGGGCAAGGTCTCCCCCTGGGGATTCAGCTCAGCCTGGTAGATTCAATCAAGGCAGGTCCAGTTCCCTCCTCCCAGGCTGAGCCAAGTGTCCCTGCATAGGCCCCAGGTTCCAAACAGCCAGCTCATGCACTAAGGACAGGTCCCGGTCCCACTGCCTGGGGGCCTCCCAAACAGTTCAAGCTAATCAACTAACTGTCTCACTTATCCAGAGGACCTGATTCAGTTGGGGGCTCCTCAGCTGATGCAGAGATCCACAGCCAGGCCCCAAGTGGAGCTCTGGAGTCCAATCGGCAAGAAAGAGGAGGGATTGTATGAGCGAGAATTGTTGAGATCATGATTGGAAAAAGTACAGGGACAAATAGCCAAACTACTGGAAACACGGTGGCTAACTTCTACTTGCAGGAATTAAAACATGTTTCAACTTCTTGGGGACTAACATTATTGGTGATTTTATTTATAATGTAAAGAATTTGGTTTAGCTGAATTTGTGGGCTTCTAGTCTTCATTTGCTTTTCGCTTTGCCCAGATCAAGGAGTCAAATCCAACCTCCTGAAAACTGGAAGCCACTCAGGAAAGGACACAGGGGCCTCAGCTACTGCAGTGTAACAGCCCCAGCAAGGCAATCTTAGCAGAACATGGATTAATTTAGACAGCTACTTCATTTGTTTGTTTTGTTAGCTTTTAAGGTATTTATTTGCATTTTGAGACAGAGTCTCCCATACCCCAGGTTGCCACAGAGCTTGCTACGCAGCTCAGGATGACCATGAATCCTCTATCCCCCAAGTACTGGAATTACAGACTTGCACCCCCACTTCGCACATTCACTTTAACTGGTGTGCCAGAGGTAGATTTGCCTGGAAGCCTCCTCTTTTGTTCCCACACCCTTAAGCGGAAAGGGATATTTTTTTGGCATGTAGCCTCACCTGGAATACTGAACCCAAGATGGCCAACAAAGAACCCAAGTCAGCCTAGCCCACCTGAGGAAACTTCAGGTTTAGCTACATGGGGCTGCTTCCTGCAGCAGCTTGTGGACTGTGCTGATTTCCCGCCCTTGCATTCCCAGCCAGGCAAGCTTAGTAGATGCTCAGCAAATATTTGATGACTGAATAAATATACCCAAAAAATGTCTGGAAATTCAGATTTTATTCTATTTGCTGCACATATAAGTATATATGGTAAACAAGCAAAAAAATGTAACTGCAGTTTATTTCTATATGACAAAATTTTAGTGTGTGTACACACACACACACGCATACATATGAATGCTGTTTAGAGAGACAATAGAGCAGGGGAAAGAAGGAGACTTTTATCCAAACTGTCTCAGAGCACTGCAAAAAGAAGCCCTGAACTTCACCCTCAGCTGATTCATTTGAGAGTTTAGAACATGCTGCCCCAAGCACTGTACTTGGCCCTGCGGGAACCTGAAGGTTCAGAGGGCCACCACCATCCCTTGGTCTATCTCCCTTTGAAGGGCGGTACACCTCCACTAGAGGACTGCCGTCTCTGTAACTGGAAGGAAGGAGTTCCCATATCTCTGAAGAAGACACAGGGATAGAGAGGAGAATATGAAGGCTCAGGTTGTTAAGTCCTCAGTGTGTTGCCATGACACCACACCCACCTCCCTTCCAAATGTAGGTCTCCAGGACTGTAGCCTTCAGCTAACCGAAACATAAGCACACCTCTGTTTACCAGTGCCTGGAGGGTCACCGTGCACATTTTCCCCTTACTAATTGGTCCTTTGTTCTAGGGCTTTAGCCATTGTGATGTCAAATTTCTTTTCCCTTTAAATGCATGGCAACAAATGAAACAATACTAAGTTATCCAACAATACGTTTTTAACGATGTTTACATTTCTGTGCATGAATATGGAGCACACAGACCTATGCGTTTTACTCCTTTTCATACATACAGGAACTAGGCTGTTTATTTATCCACTTGTCCACTTTCTGCCATTGAGCATTTAGTGTCTACTAGCTAGAGGCTGAAATCAGCCAGTGGTAAAAGACAAAAGTAACTATACTTCTGCCCTCAGACGGACCACAGTCTAACAGGGAAATGGGAAACCAGACATCACACAGGCAATCATGGCACAGAGGGCTGAGCACAAGGACAGAAGCAAAGTCCTCGGCAGCAGGAGCCACTATATACGGCGTATAATTAAAAGGTGGGCAGTAAAAGGATTTCTCTAGGAAGCTAACTCTTCTTCAATCTTGAAATTCAAATAAAACTAAATTGGGGAAGAAGTAGAAGAAGGATGGGACAGATGGGTGGACAATAAGTACAGAAGCCAGGAGACAAGTACATCCCCCTTGGGAAATGGGACATTCTGAGCTGCTGAAGAGAGCATTTCTCAAAGGGTTTGAAAACTAGCCATTCCGTCACGCACTCTACGCAGGTCCCTACTCCTCCCTGCGTCCATGGCAGACATGACTAATCAATCACAGTTTCCCAAAGAACTTAAACACAGCCTCAGACTACCTCTTAGCAGGGTACTCTAGGAAGTTAATCCCAACCCATCAGAATGTGAGACTATTCCCATCTGTGTTGCAGACGGTGGGAAGCCCAGGAGGGTTGTCAGCAGAGAAGTGGCAGGAAACATATCTATGATTCTAAAAGATTCCTAGAGTGGATTTGTAGATAGTGAGATTTCAAAGGGGTGGAAATAAGAATTAAAAGATACTTTTATACATTGCATACCAACACCACTATAATACATGAACTCTTCTTACAGGCTTTTCAGAAGAGAACTGGAAAGCAAGAGCCATGGAACCCGCGACAAGATCAGAGCTGGCAAGGTGTGGCCTTATAATTGACACGGATTCTAAACAGAGAATTTCCTCCATTTCCCCGGGTTCCCACATCTCAGCTGCATTTGCTCATAGAGGACAAAGCCACTAATGTGTATTTAGTAAGAAAACTATCTCTTAGCAAGTGCTACCTTGCTCAGGACAGACCATTCCATTAGGTGCAGTTGCTGTTTCACCACTTAAATGTAGAGATCTAGAATCTTCCATGAAGAACATTCCACAAGAGGAGGATAATCACCTAGAATGGTCAACTTTGCCATTGCAACCAGAGCACCTCATGACTTCCAAAATAATATCAAGTGGCTTGTTGAATTAAGACATTGGGGTGTGTGTGTGTGTGTCTGTGTCTATGTCTATGTCTATGTGTTTATATGCATATGGACATATGTGTATATGTGTATATATATATTGTTTGTATGTGTATATGTGCATATGTGTGTTTGTGTGGTGTACATGTGGTATGTACATATGTGTATGTTTCTGTATTTGTGTGTATATTGTGTGTGTATGTATATGGATATGTATGTGTATTGTATATATGTATTGTATGCATGTGTATATATGTATATGTGTGTATATATCTATGTATATATGCATGTGCACATATGTGTATGTTTGTGTATGTGTGCACATACTTGTGCCAGAAGACCTATCACTTATCAGTTGATTTGTTTTTAATTCCCAGACTTTCCTGATTTGTTTGTAGCTACTGTGCCTTTCTATTCTTTTGTAAATTCATGACTGAAGTTGGAGTTTGGTAGCCCACGTCTCCAGAAATACAGGGGAACAGAGCCACATTGAGAGAGGCCATGCCACATGGGACAAACAGCAGACAGGCAGGCCCATTCTAGATACCAGGTGCAGAACCAGAGGCATGGTGCGGATGTGGCAAACCAAGCCGGGAGTCAGAGCCTCCTACCAAGCATTCGGCAGCAGGAGTCTGGAGAGGGAGCTTTGTCCAGTGGGCTTAGCATGTGGGAAAGGTGTCTCCAGGGGGAGGGGCTACAGCATTTTGCAGATCGGTTCTGTGTCACCTGGTTCTCTGCAATTCAGAGTGATGAGCCCAGACTGATAGGGAAGAAAGGCTGTGCAGAATCAAGAGTGCAGATTCCTGCCTCCCGTGTCTGGGCACCAGAAAGTGACATGTGACAAAGAGTCCAGTGGTTGCTGTTGACCAGCCTGTTATATTGTCCCCTCTCAGCAAACAGCTGTTTAATTCAGGGTCCAGATTTCTGGGTTGGTGAATGTGAATGGTGGAGGAGTATACAGTGTCCTGGAGGTACAGGTTTGGTTGTGTACAGTCACAGGTCATGTCTATGCAGCAAACTGTTCTGTGAGTCAATCAATAAGCATACAATGTCTATGTTGGATCAGTCTCCAAAGGCCTGTGTGTCAAAGGGTTGGTCCCTAGTCAGTGGCTATGGAGATATTTTATTTGTATGTTAATAAATAAAATTTGCCTGGAGATCAGAGGACATAGCCATCTATAAACAAAAGTCAGGCAGTGGTAGCACATGCCCTTAATCCGATCACATGGCAGGCAGAGTCTCTGTGTGGTCAAGGACACAGCCAAGCGTGGTGACAAGAGCCTTTAATCCCAGTACCAACCACAGAGACCTGGAGGTCTGTATAGACAGAGGAAGTGAGGTGGCTGGGCTGAGAGCCAATGAGAAGGCAGAACAGGAAGGCAATAAAGGCACAGTTAGACAGGAAGAAGCTTGTTCACTTGAGAAGCTAAGGCAGCATGGTGAGCTAAGGTTAGCTGGTGGCTATTCCTATTTCTCTGATCTCTCTGGCTTTCACCCCTGTATTTGGCCCTGTGTTTCTTATGTAATAAGACTGTTCAGAAATTCATCTACAAGTGGCTCCTATGGAAGGCTGAAGTCCTGTAGGAGGTTTTATGCCATTAAATTCATGCCCTCAAGGTAGACAACCAGATTCTCTCTTTTTCTCTTTTCACAGTCATGAAGTAAACAGGATTCCGCTGTGGTGCCTTTCTGCTGGGTTGCCCTGTGGAACTGCAGGATCAAAGCAACAAGGCCAACTGGTCAGGGGCTGAAGCCTCCAAAACAGTGAGCAAAGGAAGTTTCTCTTCTTGGTCAGTTGATTACCTCAGATATTTTGTTGCAGTGTTTGAAACCTGACAAACATATTGTAAACTATGTGCAAACTCTTCATTTTTCCCTCAAAGGCAAATCTACCTGCCAGAACCCCCTCTTCAGATGCTTTCTTGCTTCAACATGATCAGCCTCTGCCCCAAATATTCCAGAGCTCATCCTCTCTGCCTGCTCCATTATTCCTCATTATAAACACGGACATGATAAATACTATGTTGTTTTTTATATTCTAGTCCCTAGATTTATGTTTTTTATCCTAATTAATTACATCTTCTTACTGTTCTTTTTAGTCGTCTATTTAATGGGTTTTGTTTCATCACATCATGTTTTTAAGGTTGACAGAAGAATTTTATGCTACAGCTCTTTTTTCTTAGCAATGATTTATTTAGACTCCCAAATCCTGGGATGCAATTTCATCATCATTAAATTCTTTACTGTTGGATTACATTCCTCAAGTATAATTTTTATTCCCAAGTGAGAAAGGCTGGTCCTATAGGACATTGTAGTTTGGTGGCTCTGTTTTCAGATTATTTCTGTGGTGCATTTCTACTTCACTAGAATATGGTGATAGTTTCTTTATGTCACAATTACGTCACAGTCCATCTGTGTGGAAGATCGATAGGTACTTCTGGGGCATGTTGTTTGCTATGTAGCTAGTGTCTAGACAAGCTTACTGACTACACTGCTTATATCACAGTAAGCCATACTTGAAATTTCTTTTTAGATTTTTCTTTTTTCTTTTTCATTTTTATCCTTGATACATTTTGTACTTAACAAGGTTAGTCAAAGCCTCAGCTGTTGGTGAGTTTCTGGAGAGGCTGTGGTTTCACGTTCATGAACGTTCCCCCTTCTGGTTTATTGTGTAGATAATTACTGAGCTTAGTGTGACTTTCAGCCTGGGAAGCTCTAAATGTTCATCTCTCACATTACTAGTGCTCTCTGCTTTGAATTCCATCTTGTTAGTATGACGTTGTAGCTTCTATTTCTGTTCGTTGCATTTTCTGAGCATAGCATTCCCATAATTTTCTAAGCTTTCCTGGGCTGTTTCATTCCTTTCTTTCCTGTGCAATAGAGAGCGGAGTGGAGCTGGAGATCTAATCTGAAACTTCTTTTTATTTTATTTTTTAAGTTTTTGAGACAAGGTCTAACTATGTATCCCTGACTGCCCTAGAACTCACTATGTAGACCAGGCTGGCCTTGAGCTCATAGACATCTGCTTGCCTCTGCCTCCTGAGTGCTGGATATTAGAGTCATGTATCACCATGCCTTGGTGAAATGTCTTTTAATAGTTAAGCTAAATCTATTATTTATTTACTTATAATCTTTAGTCTATAATATTAACTCACATTATGATTATATTCACATACATAATTTTTACAGTATGCTCTGTTTTGCTTGCTATTGTTGCTGTTCTAATATTTGGAAAGATATTTGTTCTGAATTACTTTTTATTGAATTTTTTATAAAATATCCTTAATTGCCTCTTTGCTATAGACATTATATCATTTCCCAATAGAGGCAACAATAAGTTCCTACACTCTTCCTTGTCCTTCAGCACTTAATGTAAAACAGGGCAGTTAATACTCTGCATATTTGTCTGAGAACTATTAACTAATCTGAAACTCTCACTACTCCATTTGTCAAACTGAGTTTTGACTCTCACCTACTGCACACAAAGCAAAGTGAGATCTCCCACTGCCTCTCATCATTGTTCCCCTCTCTCCCGCTGTAGGTGGCACATTATTATTTCTGTCTTTTCAGAGAATATAAAACGCACATAGTGCTTTTATGCCTCCTAGAACTTCACTTAGCCTTACCTTCAAGGTTAAATGCATTTAATATTTACCACTAGTCTCTTTCCCTAGAGCCTCGGATTGACGCCCTCTGGGCTGGCCACAGCTCACGTTCCAATAGATTTACCAGCGCAAAACATGTCAGGACTTGTTTGTGGGTAGCCTTATGAATGACAAGTGATTTGCCCAGATAAGAGTCTTTGGATGCCTCTGTTTCTCTGTGGGCTTCCTTCTCCCATGGGGTTCTCCATGGCTTCTACCCAATGCCAACCGACCTTAATCCACAGAAGCACACATCGTAATCAATAATGAACAGAAAGTTATTTGTGCAGCTTCAAAGGCTGAAAAGTCCAATATCAAGGTATCAATGTGTGATGGGACAGGACTTTCTGGTTCTGTTGTAATATGGCAGATGGCTTCATGTAGCAGGAGGACAAGGAATGGGTGAGAAAGAGGCAAGAGGATCCGAATCCATTATGGCTAAGGAGCCACTCTCATGGTAAGAAATCTACTTCCAGTTTTCAATTACTTGTATTTTGTTGTTGTTGTTTGGTTTTTTTGAGACAGGGTTTCTCTGTATAACAGCCCCAGCTGTCTGGAACTTACTTTGTAAACCAGACTGGCCTTGAACTCACAGAGAGATTTACCTGCCTCTGCCTCCTGAGTGCTGGGATTAAAGGCATGCACCACCACCACCTGGCTACTTGCATTTTTTTAATTCAGTAGTTTGAGCTCCTTATATAGTCTGCATATTAGCATTGTGAGATAAAATCAGAAAATATTTTCTTCCAGTGTTCAGACTGTCTCTTGACTGTCTCCTCTGCTGGGAAGAAATTTCTTAGTTTAATGTAATCCTAGCCACCATTTCTTTTTTTTTTTTTTTTTGTCCCCTGTGTCTTTAGAACCCTGTCTAGAGAATCAGGGCTTACCCCAATGTCCCCTGTGTTGTCTTCTAGTCATTTCAGAATTTCAGGTTTTAAATTTCTACCTTTGACCCATTTGTGGTTCCTCTGTACGTTCTGAGTGACAGAGGTCAGAGGTCAGCTTCAGTCTTCTACATGATGATATACAGTTTTCCCAGACACATTTATCAAAGAAGCCATCCTTTCTTCGATGGATGTTTCTGGATCTCCTGTCAAGACTCAACTGGCTGCCAATGTGTGGGCTCCTTGGTGGGATTTCTGTTGTTTTGTTGGTCTCCATGTCTGTTGTTATGGCAATACCACACTTTATTGGTTGTATATCTTGAAAGCATCCACTGTAAGAACTCTAGCTTTGTCCTTTTTTTTGCCCAGGATTTCTCTGCTATTCATGATCTTTTATGCTTCTCTGAGAATTTTAGGATGGTTATCTAGATGTCTGGAGAATGGCATTAATATTTTAGATGATTTCTCATTGGTGATGCCTGTCACTTTGGGTAGTGCGTATTTTATAAATACTACTTCATTAGATCTATAAACATGGGGGGTGTTTTTCTGTTTTCTTGGGTCTTCTTCAATTTCTTCTAACCGTATTTTATAAATTTCCTTGTAGGGGTCTTTTACTTCCTTGGCTAAGTTTATTGTAATTTAATAAACAGACAAATGGTCCAAATAGACATTGCTCAAAAGTAGAACTAGAAATGGCCAATAAATCTATGGAACAAAATGCTCCATGTCCTCAGGCACCAGGGACATGTAAATCAAAACTACAATGGAATGCCATCTCACCCTAGTTAGAATGGCGACAGCAAAGAGAAAAGAAATGACACACACTGACGAGGGGGTGAGGAAAGGAACCCACACACACTGTGAGGGGAACATAAATTAGCACAGCCACTATGGAGAACAGCACGGAGATGCCTCAAACACTAGAAATAGATATGCCATTCTATCTATTGATTCTACCTCTGGGTATCATTTCAAAAGAAAAGAAATCAGCATACTTAAAAGTTACCTACACATGGATGTTTACTGTAGCCCTGTTCATGGTAGCTAAGAAATCTAATCAGTGTGGGGACCTACCGAAGGATGAATGAATTAAAATTGTACCACATAGAGGGATAAAGTGGGGGGTATTATTCAACTGTAAAGAATAATAAAATGTTGCCCTTTGCAGCAACATTGATGGAAACAGAGGACACTGTGTTAAGTGAAATAAGACAGACCCAGAAAGAATAACATCACATGTTCTCTCTATGTGGAAACCAGATAGAAGAAAAGAAGCTAATGTGGAAAGTAGAATATGATTCCTAGGGATGGTGAAGGATGTTTAGGGGTGGAGAGTGTTGAAAAGACAAGATTGGATTTTATCAGTGCATGCTGTATGTGAAACTATTGAAAGCCCCCCAGCTAACATGCAGAACTAAAAAGCATCAATAAAAAACGATAAAGAATAATTCACTCCATGAATCCTGTGCTAACACACTTACATGGGTAGAGACAGTTTACCTCTCACAGGCACTACTGCCTCTTAGCTCTTCCAGGGCTAGTTAAATGGCAACTAGAGTGAGGGAAGTCCAGATGTTCGGATCAGAGTGCATCTTGATTCTCTTCCTCTCAAAAGCTCCTCTTTTCTGTGGCTGTCACAAGGACCACTGCTTTATCTTTAGAATCAGTTAGGTGACATCAGCGCTAACAGTTTGGTATCAAGGCACACAGTCAAACCTTTTATTTTGAGAAAGGTGTTGTTAATTATAACTTAAATACATCTGTGTGCCAGTGTGCTCGTCTGAGTCTTTGTGCGTATGAATCATATAAATGTCTGTCCAATACCAAAGATTCAACTCTAGATACATGTACATATAAGCAATGCAAAATGGACTCATTAAGTTGTGCATGCATGCATACAAACACTATATCCACATATATCTACATCTATATGTATATATTAAGTAAAGAAGAGATCATAAATTTAAGAGGGAGAAAGGGAAACCTGGAAGGAATTAGAGAGGGGAAGGGGTAAGTGATGCAGAGCAGTGCTCACATAGGAGCTAATTTTATTTTCAATAACAATACAGGACACAAAGCCTAAGGTTCAAATTCTGCCACCGAGTAGACATAAGACCATGAGGACTGAAGGAACCAGACCAGACTACACTAATGCGGCACAGTATACACAGACAAACAGACCATCAGAGTTATTTGTAAATGTTGTCTTTCTCCTGTCTCCCCTCTATACTTGTCAATGTGGTTTGCTTGGTGCCTCAGTTCCCAGTCTTTACATATACCTTTTCATCATTCTTCAGACCACAGCATTTTCTTTCCTCGGGGGAGTGTGTAATAATGGGGCATGTTTTGAAATATTGCAACCCAGCCCTAAGAACTCTGATAAGGTCTATGTGCTGATGTGCACGAACCGTGAGCCCTCCCATGCTTTTCAACACTATGCATGGCATGTAAGCCTTAGAAAGAGAAACGGTGTGGTAACTAAACTAAAACTTTGTCTGTTGTCACCCACATGGGAACCTTAATGAAATACTGCAGAAAACCATAGTCATTTCATCAAAACCATCCATGAGAGCAGAGAGTTGAATTAAAAATAAATCAATAAGCACTGGCTGCCCTTCCAGGGGACCCAGGTTCAATTCCCAGTACCATGGCAGCTCACAATCATCTGTAACAACAGTCCCAAGAGATCTGACATCCTCTTCTGGCCTTCATGGGTACCAGCCATGCAAGTGTGCACAGACATTACATACAGACAAAACACCCACTGCGATGGTTTGGAGGAGCATGGCGACATGACCTTTATTTACCTGTCTCCCTTTTCTGCCTTACGTTTTCTGTTCCCTTCATGCAAAGTTCGGGATTAACTCTGAAGATGCCTGAACGCAGTATTGTTCCATCTGTGTGATCTTAAGGAAGTCCAAACAAAAATCGTATCAACTCTTGATACAGCAAATAATTGAAATCGGAAGATGGCAATTAGAAATGTAAACTATAAAATTAACAAGCCTGCCTGGCCTTGAGGAAAGAGAATGCATAGGCTCATAAAATCAACAAAATAAGGACAGCATCTGTACACCAAAATTATAAACTACAATCAAATGAAGCAAACACAAACGGCAAACACAGGACGAGACAGGCATGCCGTGTTCATGCATTGGAAGACTCAGGAGGAGAAATGGGTCAATTTCCCTCAAAGTGATTCACGGGCTAGCATGAGTCCTCTAAAAGTCTCAGCAACATTATTGCTCAGTGTTAGCGCACTTGCCTAATAGGCATGAAGTTCTTGGTTCCAGTCTCAGCGATGATTTTTATAAAAAAAAAAGGTTCTCAACCTGTGGGTCACGACCCATTCAGGGGGTTGAATGACCATTTCCTGGGGGGTCATGTAGCAGATATCCTGCATATCAGACATTTACATTGTGATCCATAACAGTAGCAAACTTACAGTTATGAAGTAGAAAATGAAATAATTTTATGGCTGGGGGCCACCACAACTTGAGAAGCTTTAATACATGAAAGGGTGGCAGCATTAGGAAGGTTGAGAAGTGCTGATTTAAAGAGGGAGAGAAAGGACAGTGCACTGAGAGAGAATTCAGTCAGTGACGTGCTTCCCACGTAAGCATGAAGACCTGGATTTGGATCCCAGAGCGCACAGGGAAAGCAGTACCACATGCTTACCTGCAATTCCAGCACCGGGCAAGCAGAGACAGGAGGATTCCTAGGACTGATCATCAGTCTGTCTGGAAAACTGGTGAGCTCCAGGTTTGGTCATGACCCTTTTTCAAAAGAGAAAAGTGGAAAAGTCATTAAGAAAGTCTTCTGATGCTGGCCTCTGTCCTTTACATGAATGCATGCAAACACACACACACACACACACACACACACACACAAAATCAATAAATAATAAAAGGGAGGAAGAAAGGAGGGAGGGAGAGGGAGAGGGAAGAGAGAAACAAAAACCAAGGAAAATGTTCTGAACTTAATATAAAAAGGGTGAAGACATTGAAAGAGTTAAATCAGCTAAATCACTGCATCCAATTTGAATATTCATTATACAGTAACAAAAGCCTCTGAGAAACTGGCTAATGTCTAACCCTAGAGATCAACAGAAGAGAACGTGAATCATAGTCACTTGGGACGGCCAAGGGAGTCCGTCAGCAAAATGCAATAGTCACACTGGGGACACAAGAGCCTGTTCAATGAGAGGTCCTGAAGTGACTGGTTCTCCTAACAAAGTAACACACCCAAGTCCCCAAACTTATGCAAAAAATTTGAGTTGACCACATACTTAAATATAAAACTATACAAAGTTTTAGAAAAAAAAAATAAGGTAACATATTTGGAACCAAAGGCTTAAGGCTTCTGTACAAGACACCCTAAGAGGAGAAAGAAAAATCAGTTAAGATTTATCAAAAATCAAAAGCTCTGCTCTGTAAAAAAAAAAAAAAAAAGAAAAGAAAAAAAAAAGAAAAAACAAACAAACAAACAAAAAATGTTTAATAGGATTGAAAACATGTTACAGGTTAGTAAAATACATTTGTAGAATCTACTACTGTTACTTAACTGCAAATACAAAATACTTATATCTACAATGTATACTCTTTCAAAGAAGGATAATAATTTCATAAGGCTGGCAAGATGGTTCGGTGAATAAAGGTGCTTGCTGCTGTGAAGCCTGAGGATCTGAGTTTAATCCCTGGGATTCACCAGAGAGCAGAAAAGGACTGAATCCCAGAAGAACTGACTGTGACTTCCACATAGCCATGGTATATATATGCCTACACACAAAGACACATGATATTCACATGTGTGCGCATGCACGCGCGCGCGCGCACACACACACACACACACACACACACACACACATACACACACACACACACCCCAAAGGGGAAAAAAGAGCAGCTCCTATAGGAAAGTATGATGTGGTAAATGAGCTCAGAATGGTGCCTTCCCAGGTATAAAGGAATGCAAGTCAAGGCTGTGCTGAGATATCACCACACACGTGTGAGAACAGTTAAAAGAATGATAACACCAGACTCCGGCAAAGATGCAGGGAAACTGTATCCCATGTGTTCACGGTGGGGATGGTTTGAAACACAAATGTGCTTGCCATAAGACCCAGCAAACACACTTCTCTGCATCTGCCCCCAAAGAAATGCAAGTTATAGTCGCAGGACCACCTGTGTCTGAATGTTCAACTGATGGTATCTAGAGGATGCAGCTGGCTTCCCAAATGGTCCAGCACGACCATGGTGTGTGTTCCATTTCAACCAAAGCGAGCTGTTCTGTCATCCTAATGTGAGTTCCAACACCATCCAGTGTTGCTTACCCCAAATGGAACCTCCATTTGGGATTGAATCAATCCCAAGGATTCTCCAAGGATTAATCATTCCAGACTGAACTTTTCAGATCCAAACGGATGAGTCAGTTCATGAGAACTTTAAAAAAAAATGACATTTATACAAGTGATTTGTAATCAAGTTATTTTTTAAGTAAAAAGAATCAGACATGAAAAAATATTATGCAAGATGAAATGCCACCTGTTCTCAAAGAGTGCATCAAATACATTGACATATTACTTTCCAAATTAATCCTGTAGTTTGTAGTCTCATGTGTGTTCTGGGAGTCTTGTCTGGAGACCACACCACCTAAAAAGGTCCCTTCTCCTCATGGAATGGTCAGAAATATAGCCAAGTGTGGATCTGGAACAGTAGATTTCACTAGGCTGTGGAGTGTTCAAAGGCACAAGACAGAAGCCAAGGAGACGTCTTTGCTCCTCTGGGAGAATGCTGCTGTTCACCGTGTTCTGATTCTGAAAAGGGGAAGGGGATGCTCAAGCTTCAGTGTAAAGTGTATACTTTCTGGAAATAGTTTCTGATGATTGAAATGGTGGCTTGCCGTACCCAAAGCTGACCCAATAGTTAAAGCAATGTTGTGTAAAAACTCCGAAGAGCCCATACAACTACACTTCTTGATCCTTTAACGGTCCAAACAAATTGGAAGGCTGTGGAGTGGCAAGAGGAAACAATATTTCCTGCCTGTTAGATGGTTTCCTGGAAATGTAAATGTGGAAACAAATTTCTCCATTTTTATATATATATTAAAGATAAATGTATTGGGTCATTTTCTTTAATGCAGAATAAATTCATTTATTCCTTAATCAGGGAAAAGAAAAATCAATTAGAGCAAATGGGAACATAGGGAATTTCCACAAAACAGAACTTCAAAATAAAAGAAAAAAATAAGAATACTTAATTCCTTTGTAGTACACAGGAGTAATTCACGGAAGCTGCGGCCATGGCAATCCAGAATTGACATGTTACATTGGGAAAAGCAACATGTTTGGAAACATAGAAAAAGGAAAGTTCCGCAAGCTGAAATCACTGTGGGTCATTCTGTGTCTGTGGTATTCACCTCCATCAGGTCTGCGTAGATGTATGTTAAAGACATTACAGTCTCTGCTTCCATTTGAGCTATTTTTTTTTTCAACAAATGAAACTCTGACCATGAAAGTAGTTGACAAAGTGAAATTACAAAGCAGCTGTCAGAAGGCCCGTGTGGGAGACACATTCACCATCGTGTGAGCGCTAGGAATCTGAGACGCTTTTTAATGGATTCAGAGACCTTTGAAAAAAAAAAGGTCTCCTTCTGCAGTAATTGAATTTGACACCAATGTTCTTTGGATGCTGAGGCTGTACAGGGTATTTTCCCATCCACATCTAGGCTAAATTGGAGATGGTGACCTCTGATAGACTGGAGCGATCCAGGAAGTAATAGAAACCTCACTTCATAGAAACTGGTGACAGGTTGGGATTAAATGCTGGGCTGGTCAGAGCAGGCACACTCCTTCTTGGAGGACTGACTGGCTTAAGAGGCATGCAGGATTCTTTTTTTTTTAAGTGTTCTATAAATGCTTCTTTTTCTGGCTGGCTGACTAAATTGAAAATTAGAAATCAAGAGCATCTTGCATTTCGAATACGTGCAGGTCTGAAACCCAAACGAGGCATTCTAGGTTCCCAAGTTCAATGCCACTTTGTAGACTCGTTACAATGGCTAAGCAGGAGTACTGTGGGCTTCGACAGGCTTTCACCGAAAGGATGGCCTTGGCAGGACAGCTTCAGAGTAGATATGCCTGAGTGCGCAGGAGAAGGAACTGCTTAAGCCAAAGCACATCAGAGATGCTCCTTTATACAGCCGGTTAAAAGACTCTCATAGAATACTTAATTAAAGCAAATTCCTCGAGCCACGTTATGGTGAAAATGAGATAAAGCACTATAGATGCAGAGAACACATGTATATCTACATATATAATACATGCATATAGTAAGATTATAAGTTATTGAGTCACGATCCTCAGGCCATAGGATTATGGTTTTTTATTTTGTATCATCGTTTGCTAATCTGCATGTTTACTGCAATGACTATGTGCTTATTTCTAACTGGATAGCTAAAAGACAATGGCTAAAAGATGCAAATACGCTTACAATCGTTTTAACCATTAAAATTTTTGTTGCATTTACTTGATTGTTAATTGCTAACAAGTCAAGCAAAGACTTATTAAGGATATTGTATTTGGACTCCCAGGAAAGGAGATCATCACTATCCCTTAGTCTCCATAGGGGATTGGTTCCCCCCCCCCCCAGAGTAGCAAAATCTACATCTAACATTTGTATATACACATAGAGTATTTACAACACTACATGCAATATCAGTGCTAGGAAAATAGTTCCTATAGTGAGTTGCTTTAGGGAATAATAGCAAAAGAATAACCTCCATACATATACGGTGCAAATGCAGCCTTATTTCCTGAACACACTGGGTGGCATCTACAGGTACAAACATGTAGATATGGGTGGATGATGAAAGACATTTGTGTACCCCACCATCCTGGAAATGCACAGGAGAGAATTTTAAAAACTAAATCGAAAACAGAGAGTGAAATCTCATCTGCTATGAACATGGGGAATTGACACAAACTTATATAACAAACACAAAAAATATCTGTAAAATATTTGTTAAATTTTATCTAAATAATACACTTTTCATTTCTTAGTCCTCTGCTTTAAAAACTAGTTAGTTGAATAAATTTTGACACAGTCTTACTGTCAGATAGAATGACTTGGATCTATGTGAAGTGACTTACAGGAATGTATTATTTAAGAAAGATATCTAAAAGCATATAGTTATAGTATAAGAAAATATATACCTGTATACTTCATAGCTACATATTCCAAAAGCAAATATTTATAAAGTCCCTGGCTTATGATGGACATCCAACTTCTGATTTTCTAACTATACAATTGTGCAAACAAAACAGACATTCAGTAGGAACCAGCCTTACAATTTTGATATTTTCCTAGGCTAAAAGTGTATAATAGGCTAGTATTTTGTCATTCTTGGCAGCAGGAGTGAGCCTCCACTCCCAGCCAACCCCACAAGCATGTTAAGAAACAACAGCATTTTATACTGTGCTGTGTGACCAGCACTTGTGGGATATCATGCTTCATATTTTCATATCTCATCATGTCAACAAAATGCCCATCTGTTATATGCATAAGATATTCAATATTTATTACAAAATACACTTTGTGTTAAATGATTTTACCCAACAGTAGGCCAATATGTAGTTTAAGCATGCCAAGCATGTTTGGGACTTAGGGATGTAGTATTTAAGGAAAGAAAGACATTTAACAGTATATTGTTATGGGAGCTGGGGAAGCGGCTCAGGGATAAAGTGCTTGCCATGGAGCATGAGGATTGGAGTTCAGATCTCAAGAACCCACATAAAAGTCCGGCATGGCAGCCTACCTGTAATCCCAGTGCTCTGGAGACAGAGGCAGCTGGTAAATAGCTGAGCATACTGGCTAGCTAAATAGCTGATTCAGTTAGCCCTGGATTCAATGAGAGACACTTTCTCAGTAAATAAAGTAGAGAATGATCAAAGAAGATACCCTACACCAGTCACTGGCCACAGACACATATATGGACTCTACTTTGCACACATATACACCTACACAAATACAAACATGGAATACACACATACACATGCAAAAAAAAGGATACTGTTATAGATACAAACTAAGTAAACATATGCATGTATGTTATTGGTAACCATTTATTCCTATAAACTAAGTTATGGTGTTAATTAAATTATGTGTACTAAACGCATTTTCAGCTTAGGAGATTCTGAATTTATAGTGGGTTTACTGGTATGCAATTCCAAGTTAAGGCTAGGAATTTGTGTGTGTGTGTGTGTGTGTGTGTTTATATATATGTAAATATATATGCACCCACACATATCTATTTATAAAATAAACAATGACTTGCAAACTGCAATACACAATGTATATATATTTGTTAAATTTTCTCATATATATATGAGAAGAAAGATTATTTGAAAATAGAAACTACTAGAGAATTGACAAAAACATGAATCTTAACTTTCATAAAAAGTAAAGAGTTATCGGAATATCAGGTACAATAACCAAAATTACTTTTTAAATCATGTATATAAATTCCACTTAGCACTCTAATGGTGTAATCAATAACTAGATTTGGTATCTCAACAATTCGAAAGCCAGACATAATATATGAGCCAACTGTGTTCACTGTTGAAAACCTGTGGGACAAGATAGGATCCCCGAGGGAAGGGAAACATCATATGCTCAACAGGTATTTCACGATTGCTCTGATTTTTGCCTAAGGATGTTCTCATTTCACAGACCAGGAAAGTAGCCATCTTGTTGGACCAAAGAGCCAGATGTTAGAGCCCCAGAAGGCTGAACCAGCTGCCGTGTTGAGAGGTAAGTTCTTGAGAAAACCAAGCTAGCTGGGAGAAAGAATGCAATTCTTATGGAGACTCCCTAGAGTGCTTGGCTAAGGACTTGGTCATCATCTGCAAAGTCACAGAAAAATGCAAGGTCACACATTCCCGCTCCATGAACAAACACTGAACAATAATGTGTGAAGTGTGAGGTCATTCAGCATTAGGAGACACTGGAGTCCATCCTACCCAAAAGCAAGAGACTCCACTGAGCACAGTGGCCATTCTCTTTAAAATAAGATACTCTTCATAAAGAACAAGAACTCTCCTGATGGGATCAGACTTACTTGGTATGATCTACAGTCTTCAAAAACAAACAAACAAATGATCGGACAAAGCAGGCAAACAAACAGACTCCCAGTTTTTGAACTTGGCGATAAAATCCATACTCCCTTGTCATACATTATTCTAATGTGCTCCACATTTCCAAAACTTGGTAGAAATGAAGTATACCACATTGAAAAAAAAATGACAATCTTGCTTGAGAATTTGTATCAGAGTCAGTTAGTTACCATGAAAAGAGGTAATCAAAATGTGTCCATTATTAAGGCTCTAGAGGGAAAGGATTGGGATACAATGAACTGAGTATTGATAATCCATGAGATAATGTTAAGACAATAGAGAAAGAAAAAATAATTTTTTTCCTAAAAAAAAAAAAACAAGAAGGAGGTGGGTGGTGATGGTGCACTCCTTTAATCTCAACACTCCAGAGGCAGAGGCAGGAAGATCTCTGAGATTTCAAGGCCAGCCTGGTCTACAGAATGAGTTCCAGAACAGCCAGGACTGTTACACAGAGAAACCCTGTCTCAGGGAAAAAAAAAAAAAGGCTAATTCAGTAAATTTACACACGTGCACACAGTTGGGGGAGAGGGAGAAAGAGAGAGAGAGATCACCAGGTACCAAACTACAAACAGGAAAAACACAAAAAGAACTACACAATCAAACCTGTACAGACAAAGGATACTGAGGGACTCCTAAAGGTAGCATGAGAATGACTGATTATTCCATCTGAGAGAGCCATGGTACAATGGATGCCAACCTCCATCAGGAACAACAGGCCCTATTTTAAAATGCAAGGACCTTTTAAAGAACTAAGAGAAAAATAAACATCATCCTGCCATTTAAGACACAGAGAAAATAATGGTCAAAATGAAAGTGAAATAGGGGCATTTTCAGACATTGAAAACTGTATTAGAATTTAGACTTTTTTATGAGCAAGGCTTCAACCAAAAAGTTCTGAGGAATGTTCTTCAGGCTGGAAGAAGAATGATACCAGATGGAACCCGAATTAACTACCACAAGGCATGAAGAAGACTAGAGTTATCAAGTGGGGAAGTGTATGCAGAGGCAGTTTATTTTCCCTCCAATATGTCTTAAGTCATACAACTCTTTAGAAAAGAGATCAAAACATTGAGAAAGTGTGTGATGAAATACTTAAGCAGAGGTATATGTTCAAAAGAAGAGCAATACATGAAGGCTAAGCAGAATGTCACTCTTACATAGCTGTATTTTAGTGAATGATTAAAGTAAGTTCTATAATAGAGAGCGATCAGCTAAAGATGCCCACTGTAATGTATCCGAGAACTACTTAGGAAAAAAGCCTAAAGACACAACAAAAGAATGAAAGTAATATAATAATACAAATTATTAATAATGCACAAGAGGAATTATGAAGATAAATTGGAACAAGAAGGGATACAAATAGGAAGAGACACAAAGATAATCAAACTAAATTTATCCATGTCCACAATCATTTTGTATGTTGATGGCTTAAGTACTACCAGAAAAAGGCTAAGCTTGTTAGACGGCAAACAGAAAATAAGATTGCCATTCACACATATGCTCTTTCAATAAAAAATACATTAGCTTAAAGTTTTCTTTAAATAAAACACAGATTCATAGGTTGAAATTTGTTTAATGGGGGAAAAAAAGGCCTACAAAATAATAAGCCTAAGCTGGAGTGGGCACATTAATATCAGACATTACAGGCATCAAGATGAAAGGAACTATCAGAGATGCTTTGAAAGGGAATTTCTTGCTGAGAAAAGGATCAACTGTAAGGAGCAAATAATCATAAATGTGCCTAAAACCTCATAATCATCCTTTCAGATACACAAGGAAACATAAGCAAGAATTAAAGGGAAAATGGGCAAAGAAAAGAACACTGTTAGTTGGGCAATCTTTCTAAAGATTTATTTGTATTTATGTGTATATGTCACTCTATGGGGTGTGTGTGTGTGTGTGTGTGTGTGTGTGTGTGTGTGTGTGTGTGCATGCAATGTTCCAGAAGGCCAGAAGAGGGCAGAGGATCCCTTGGAGCTGGAGGTACAGGTGGCTGTAAACAGTCTAATGTGAGTGATGGGATCCAGACCAAGGTCCTCAGCAAGAGCAGAAAGTACTCTTAAACAACTGAGCCAGCTCTCCAATCTCTCTAGCATAAAGAAGAAGACAAATAAGAAAAAGAATACAAGTCAGTGAAATGGAAAAAGAATGACAGAGGAATTTTTAAAAACTCAGAAACTGATTCTTTCAGAGATTAATAAAATTGATAAATCCTAGTCAGAAAAAGAAGAGCAGAAACCATGAACTATAAAGAGGCCAATAGAGAAAATTAAGTCCAAAGAGGTTCGTTGGAAAGATTAATAAAATTGATAACCTTAGCAAGACTGGAGAAGAATGAGAAAGAAAACAGGTTAATGAAGTTAGTGATCGTAAGGGGAACCTCCATCCATACCCTATCCACCCTCCAAAGCTGGCAAGAGGGTATATAAATGACTTTATGTCAATAATCTGGACAATACAGATTAACAAGTTAAGGCAGAACAACACACATAAGCAGAAACAGGAGCAAACAGAAAGCTATGATGCACTTCATTCATCCCTAAATTTAAAGTTGTTATCAAAATATCACAAAGGAAATTCCAGGGCTAGTTAGTGTCAACCTTACATGAATTATTAAAGAAGGCAAAAGGAGTGAAAACTTCTCCACTGGTATTATGAATCTGATACCAAAACTTGATGAAGAAATTATTAAGTTAGAAAAATTACAGGGAAAAGGAGCCACAGCTCAGTTTTCTTCATTAACACAGTTACAGAATCTTCATCAAAATAGGAAGTTGAACAAAATAAATCACATGAAATAAAACCAAGTATGCTCTGTCTCAGAGATGTAAGCTCATTTTAATATTCAAAATTCAATGAACATAACTCATTTTGGTGGAATAAAATATCCACAATGTTTTGAGAAAACCAGAGTGGGGGAGCTTACAATATACCTAACTCCAAGACATTGAGTAATAAAAACTCTGTGGGAGGGCTGGGGACATGGTTCAGTAGGTAATGTGTTTGCCTTGCTAGCACAAGGACCAGATTTTGAGACCTAAAACCTTTGCAAAACCAGGGAGGCTATATAGCAGGGGGGACCATAGGATGACTGTGGCTTATAATAAGTTCTGGAGCCGGGCGGTGGTGACGCACGCCTTTAATCCCAGCACTCGGGAGGCAGAGCTAGGCAGATCTCTGTG
>CABHPH010160336.1:27516-45475 GCA_902168325.1 Peromyscus nudipes | reverse complement strand
AAGGGTGCTCTCCACTTCTTTTTGTGAGACAGGGTCTCTTAGTAGCACGAAACTCACTGACCTGTGAGGTTGGCTAGTCAATGAGCCCAAGATACTTGCTCATCTCTGCTTCTCCAGCGTTGGGATTGTAAGCACACACTACCATGCGTGGCTTTTAAAATACAGTTTCTGGGGATCAACTCAGGTCCTTATGCTTGTGCCCTAGTCAACCGAGAAAATTATTAGAAACAGAACAAAGCAAGCTGTTTCGAGGATCAATGAAAGAAAAAGAAATCAGAAAAAAGGTTATCAGATAGATGGGCATAAAAACTCTTAGGCAAGCAGACTATAGTGAAATTTAAGAATAGTAAAGAGAAAGAGAAAATATTTAAGCTTTAGGAGGGAGGCATTGTATCACCTTTAAAGGAACCGAAATGCAACCAGACTTTGTAACAATAGCAGGTTCTAGAATAGTATAGAGTAATATTCTCAAAATATTAAAGAAACTCAAATGCAATGTCAACTTAAAGGATTATTTGATGTAAGTATATATGGCAAAGGTTTATTGGTGTTCATGACTTTAGGAAGATAATCTCGAGTAATCTCAGATAAAACACTTTGCCAAGGAGAAATATAAACCACAACCACTTTATATTAAGCATGAAAAATAGGTGCAAGAAAATAGTTTAAAGTTCCCTATTAACTCTTTTGGTCCTACATTGACCAAAACAATTACTTAATAGAGTTAAATGCATTCATATGATTTTAATGTCCCAAACATAGAGAGAAAAACATCAGTTTCCTTTCATCTCTGATAAAGTCTACTTAACTATGTAGCTTTTTATTGCCATGGCAAAACATTGTAGATAGCCATCCCATAAGGAGGAAAGCTTTTCTATGACCCATGGTTTCACTCCATGGCTATTTGATGTTGATGCTTTGAATTGTTGTGTCAGTAGCATGTGCTAGAGGAGGATGCTCCCCCGTAATAGCCAGAAGGCAACACACAGAGAGAGAAAAGGCCTGCAGTCCCAGTAAATGTTTCAAGATCTACCATCAATGAACTAACTTCCTTCCACTGGGACCTACTTCCTAAGATTGTCCACCTACAAACAGTGGCACAGAGCAACAGCTAATCTCTGAGCATATAGGAATGTGAAGAGCACTTAAGTTCTAAACCATTACATAACCCAGCTCCCAACCATTAAAACAGAAAGGCATATACATATGAACAAAAACAGTTAACAGAGAAATCTTGGAAGTATTTCTTTTGCAATTGACAAGAATAACACTGATTATAACAGACCTGCTCATCATAATAACAAAAGGCCTGGCCGAGCCAATATAATACCTGCAAGAGAAACAGTAGTATACACTCTGAGAAGAAAGGAGCTACCATTCTTACTGAAGATTATGTGATTATAAGGGACAGAAACTTACAACTAAAAGAGAATGGCTTATCGAACTAAGATCTTCTATACAAATTGGTTGTCCAATATGATGTGGACCACCCTAAAAACATATATACAAGTAACACTATGCAGACTGAGCAGGTTATGTTTAAGGATGTATATGTTCACACATATGTACTGACAGATAATGAAAACAGATGCCATGGATTTGAAAGAGATGAAGATGGGTGTATGGGAGGGTTTTGGGGGTGAAAAGGAAGAGGGAAATGATGTAAATATAATCTCAAAAATAACATAACTTTCTAAAAGTCAGCAGGATATACTTATGCTAACAAGAAAAAAGAAAGGGGGAAATTACATGTGATTAACAATAACAACAAAAATTCTAAGTGTTTAGAATTAATCTATCAAAGAATGAAGAACTTATGGAAAAACGTGACTCTCTTAAGGTCTGTAAAAGAAGAACCTGGATAGATATACAGCTCAATATAGAGCACTGTGTGCTGTGTTTAAGGCCTTGGGTTCAATCCACTATGATGGAGGAGGACTGGAGGTCTGGAAATAAACACTATTCTTATGTATTTATAGGTATATATATATATATATATATATGATCTAATTCCCCAAAAATCACTATAAAAATTCAATGATATCACAATAAAATTTAATTAAATGTCTGGGTAGTTTGGAAAACTTACCTACAAACATACAAAAGAGTAAATGTCTTTAAATGGGTACACTATTCATAAATAGGACATGATGGCAAAAGAACATTTTATATCAGCTATGAAGATATATTCCAAACCCATAATAACAGATAAGAATGGAGTTCTTTTGTAGGGATGTAGAATAGATTAGTGATCTGCAAAGAACTAGAAAGCTCAAAAAAATACCCCAACATCCATTCAAACTTTGACAAAGGTGTCATACATTGTCCTTTACAGATTATTCTATATAGAGAGGCAGACTTCATCTGTATCAGGCCTCAATTTTAAAGTTAAAAGCAACACCAGTAAAAGAAATTATGGACCAGTTTGCCACTAATCAAAACAATGTAAATTGTCAACAAGATGATGTTTCAGATTCAATAATATTTTTTAAAGTGTCATATAATAGCCAGCTTTGACAGGGGCATAATAGTAAGAAAATGAGAATCTTCATGTACTCTTCCTGGGATATAGGATGCTCAGTGAGCAATTTGCACTTTCTAGTGAAGTACCTATAAATCTCATGTCCTAACAGTTGTACTCCTGGACAGATAAACCCAAAAACTACTTAAGGGACAAATACAAGGGCATTTGTGCAGTATTTTATGTGGTAGAAAGGAATTAGAGTCAGCCTGGGTAACCATCACTCGGGGAATATGTAAACCTATGTTGTAATGCATATATACTCTGCACTTCTATTCACTTTGAAGCATCATGAATAGATTTTTTAAAGATGGTTTCAAGTTGAAAACAAAGGAAAAGTCAAGGATAAACAAAAGGGGAGATGGGGAGAGAATCAGGTAGGCATATAGAAAAACAGCATGACATCATTTATGTATCATAAGAAGACAGACATATACAAGATAGTATGGTCATATTCCTATATCAAGCCCATTTTGTGAGTCCCTGTTGTGAAAGAGAAAATAAATTGTTGTGCTTGAAGAAATAATAAAAACAAAGCAAGGAACTCACAACTCTAAAGACAATCCTGTGGCATGATCTGAGTGTTATGTTGGGCACCGTGTTCCTGCTTTAACAGCAACAATCAATGTCCCTTGAATGGATCCTACCATACACAAATGCAGCTAGAACCTCATTCTGAAATATGTCAGCAATAATGGTAAAGGAAAGATGAGCAAAACAAACAGGGTCACCAAGAAACTGGTTCTGTAAGATCATACCTGGCCGTGACACTGGTTCAGATTTATGGACATCAAATTCCTTTTCAGAGAACACTGTGTCCTAGGTCTAGCTGTGTGCCGAACTCAGTGGGCAACTCTTTTAAATGTGGGATGTCTAGTGATGCCTCCATAGTTGTAGTTTTGATCAACTCTCTGTGTTGAATCGTTTACCACCAGCCTGGCATCAGGACACAGCCAGCACCTTTCTATTTTTGTTTTTGTTTCTTGACAGTCTCATACATGTATATAACGACTCTGGTTGTTTCCATCCCCTTTCTCCCACTGAACCCTCTTCTTCAGCCCAGAATCTTAAAGACTTGGCCAAACAGTTACAGCCCTATGACTGAAAGTCTTCCTTTGTTATCTTATCTCAACAGAGTAGCATGAAAAATGGGGACACCACTAAAAAACTCTTACTTTGTAATTGACATTGTAAGTCATAGTATTACACACACCTGTACAACTGAGCTTTATTCTGTTGATGAGAAACCCAAACTGATTTTTGAAAGGCATCCAGTGTTATACTGAAAATGGCTATCTGTATGTGAACCTTTGGGACTTTGTATGCTCACTTGCTTTTTGAGACAAGTTTTCACTGTTTGGCCCAGGGCGACCCTCAACTTGGGATCCTCTGGTTTGACCCTCAGCCACCTGTGCCAGGATTACAGGTATATACAGCACCACTCTCTGCTGAGTCTTTATTTAATTAGCTTGCCCCAATACAGTGGTTTTGGCTTTTTATAGGGCTGGATCCCGGCTGACTCAAAGAGGAGATTTAATCACCCATGTAAAAAGTAAAGGAGCACACTGACACTCAAGGAGCCGGCAAGTCTTTGCCCCGCCAGGACTTTGTTTCACTAAATGCAGACTTTAGTAAAAATCAAACACAAAAGTGCCTCTGGAGGCCGGGTTCTCAGCTGCTGAACACGGTGCAAGCCCTGGGGGACAGAACACATCTTGCACATTTCTCTTCTGCACTCGTGAGGGTGGTAGAGATTGTCTGACAGCAGAGGTGTGACTCTGACACAGTTTAAGATTGGTGGCATAATAAGACAGTGAGCCAAGGAGAAAGTGTGAATTAGAAAAAGAAATCATTTTTTTTGTTTCCTGCAGCTGTAAATAACCTCCCTGAATTCTACACTTCCAAACATGGGCCAACATGCGAGGGAAGGTTTTTTTCTGGGGAGCTTTTGTTTTGAAGGACTTTGTCACTAAAGAACTGGGGTGGGTAGAGATGTGGTTTGAACACTTCTTTATCTCATGAAGCTGATCATTTGCCTGACTCTTTCATTGCAGGCTGTAGACAGTCTCCTATCTGCATTCTTGACCCCACTCACCACCCAAAGCAAGCAAGATGCACGGTAGATAAAGGCAAAGGTTGTGTACATCCATTCCCAGGCTCATGAAATTAATAAGCCAAAGTAATATGGGGGTGAGGGAACTAAAAGTTGTTTTTCTTTTTTTTAACTGAGATATGTTGGGGTTAAAAATAAATTGGGTCAAAAGAAACGAAATCATAGTTGAAAAAAATGAAGAAATACTGTAGTTGGTGGCAAAGACCAAGCAGCAGAGCCACATGGAAACAAAGTACCTGGGGACTTGAAACTGATAATGTATTTGGACATCATCTGAGAACATGCTACAAGCACAGAATGTCAAGGCGCATGCCCAACCTGCTGAATGAAGGCACACTGTTCAATGAACCACTGGCTGATGTGTGTTAGTTTTTTAAGTACCAAATTAAGACATTTCCTAATTTTAGGCTTAGTAAATTAATAAACACAGGCAGTTTTAAATGTTAACACTTAGAATTTTAGTTCTTCTAGTGCACAAACTACAATGGCTACAGAAGCAGATTTTTTTTTTTTTTTTTAGCAAAACATGATATCAAATATCAAAGTCTAAACTCTCACTCAGGCTCTTCTGTGAATGTCAAGCCCAAGTCCTCTGGGCTCGAGTAGCATGTGGTAAAGAGTATAAAACTACCCTCTCCCGACAGCTGTTTGGAGCTCAAGAACTCCCCATGCATCAGGCTCATGTCCTCACTCTGGGCATGAGAAACTTCCTTCTAACATGATGAAGCCATGCTGCACCAGGGCCAGCTGCATCCTTGCCCCAGAGAGAATTTTTCATGGCGCACCAAGTTATGTTTCTGACCAGGCTGAAGCACGAGCTTAGTCTGATCGGTATCAGAGAAAGTCGCATGCAGTCTGTGTAAGCAAGAGGAAAATGACCTCGGGGGCAGCCCACTGCAGCAGTCCATAAATAAATTGGCAGACATGTCAACTGTGCACATTAGTCCAGGAGTGCAGTACTTTGGGGACTACAGTCCAAAGACAAAGACATTTGTGGGTTGCCGGTCAATCTGGAGCATTTCTTTTAATTTTTCTGGATGTGTTTTTGACAGGAGCTTAAGGGCAGTTCAATAAATTAAAATGTATTTACATGGCAATGAAGAATTATCTTGACACACTGAGAGTTATTTAATTACCAAGGTGCTTCACGTGCTGCTAAAGTTAAGACTGTGTCAGCCTTTCTGGGACAAATCTTTATTTTCAGGGCCATGTGGCTCAGCCAGGAATGATCCCCTGGGTTGGAGCTTGTCAGTTATAGAAGATGAGTCTCCTTGCTGACCCCCATTTCCATAGACAGCTCTAAACAGATCGGTAATCTCAATGTCAGCCATCGTGATGAAGTCAGCGCTGCCAAGGCCAAATGTCCTCCTTTGGAGATGTGGCCTCCCTCTCAGAGGAATTGTAAATGAAGTCATAGCCCATTTGCAGTCTTCAAAGTGTGTCAGGGTTGCTGTCCGTCTGCATGGCATTCAGAGAGCTGTCTTAAAGCATCAAAAGGTAGGTGTGTGGTGTCCACGCTGGCAGCAACAAAGCACAGTAGGTAGGCAGTGACCTCATGTTAACAGGGACAGAGACAATTTCCAAAAGCTCTACTGTATACCAGTCCTGTGTTACCAAAGTCCAGCCAAGAAGACAGTCCAAGAGAAACAGGAACTGGAAGCTTAGGGCAAAGTCACACTTAACCTGGAAACAGAAAAAGGTCAGTACCTAAGACCTCCCAGTACTGCTATTTCCAAACTGGAGGGTTTTGATAAGCTGCAGTTTCAACAAGAGAGTTAACTAGTGATACAGACTCTCCCTCTGGCTAAACCAGATCAAAGAGGCTAATTATTGCAAACAAAAGTGAGGTAGAAAATCGAGGCATACACTCCCCCCACACACACTCCTCCTCGGAAGTAAATCAAGATGTTTAAGGAATTAGGTTGATACTACAACCAGTGACGTTGCGTAGACTTGACTGTCATCAGAACCATCATGGCTATGATGAAGGAGTGTTGTACAGTTCGGGGAACTTGGATCCCACCTCAGTTCAACTGCTTAGCTGTGAGTCAACAGCGAGATAATGGTCCAGTTCTTCTATTCTTCCTAAACACATAGGTTTGAATTTCGAAGAGACTTGGTTTAATCTAGTGGTAGGATTCTGTTTCACTGTTTTAAAAACTATAACTGTTTCTCCCTCCATGACTTCTGCATCGTCACGGTACCTCCAGAAGGTTATAAAATGTTAATCCACTGAACTATATATCTTAAATTCACACCTGTAGGTCCAGACATCTTGACTCTAGTGGTGGGATCCGACATCAGCCGCTGTCCCAATACCCCATGGCCCACCTGTCGTGGCTACCTGCATAAGAGGACTCACTCGGGCTTTGTGAAGGGCTGGAGGAAGAGGTGGTTTGTGTTGAAGCATGATGGCTATCTCCTCTATTACAAACACAGAAAGGTAATGGCCGATATGGGTAAGAGTAAAGAACATTGGGAAGTAAAACCTCCTTGGACTAAAACCTTCCATGACCAAGAGGTGTCATTCAAGGAATTATATGGCACAACTCTGGAAACAGTCATTTCCCCTCTGACTGCCCTGGAATTGTTCTTCCTTCAAAAGTCAAAGAATTGTAGCTTATGTTCTCTTCTGCTGCGCATAAATCAAGGCACATGTTTCTTCTCATTTACTTCTGTTTCCATCCTCTATGCAGATTTCTTTTCATTATCACTGTAAAGAAAATAGGAACCAAAGATAAGTTTCTCGTACCGGGGTAAATCAAAATGGACCCATAAAAGCAGAGCTCTCCAGGCCACAAAGCAGGCCGTGTATTGTGGTCAGCAGAACTCAGTGTTGCTGAGGCTTCTGAGACAGAGAACTGAGCAAGTCACCTGGAATACCTATTTCATTTTCCAGGTTTCATGAGAACAGTGATTTCTAACTCTGGGTGAAGGCTGGGACCACATAGGGAATGTCCCCAAAGGTGTGCTAAGGCAGTCCTCCTCCCAGATGTTTGTGACTGGGTGAGTCTGAGATGGGCCCATGTGCTTGGAGAGACCTTCTTTAGATGAATATAAAACACAGTTCACATTGTGTTATCATGTGTGTCTTTTCAGCCAGATGCAATCCGGTGTCTAATTTTGTTAAGTGACTGCAAACATGCTTAAAAATAACAACAGAGATTTCATATAGAACTCCTACTTTTCAACTTCTCATGAAATATTCTCAACAGCCGTCAGTAGTCAAACAGACTCCCTGTCCTAAAGAATACATGCACTCCCCCACTCAACAAAGGATGCACTGTCTCCCACAGCCTTGTGATCTTCTGGTTTCCCTCCAGAGACATTCATGACCCACCTCTAATCAGGGTTCAAAATAAGAGTTTTGGCTATTTACCTCATTCATGACATAATCTTGGTTTTTTTTCCCTTCTGTCTTTATTTTACATTTCTCGTGTGTGTGTGTGTGTGTGTGTGTGTGTGTGTGTGTGTGTGTGTGTAAACAAACTTAATTTCTTCCTGAAAATATTTAGTAAAGAAATGAGTGCATTGTGAAAGTGAAATACGGTCTAATACTGAATTATTGTGGGGACTTTCTATTCCGACATTCTAAGCCACTTGCTCTGTGAACTGCTCTGCCTTTCGTAGGAAAGTGAACCGTACAGCTCCATTGAAAAACTCTGTCTCCCTCCAGTGCGGGAAAATAGGATTTTCTCTAAACAGGACGAGACATTATTATCTGCCCTTGGTTTCTGTTCTCCTGAGTTAAAGTGGAACAGACAAGAAGTTTTCAATCTAGAAAGCATTGTGGAAACACTGGACACCAATTTCCAATCTATGGAAACATGAACATGAACATTCATGTTTCAGAAGCCTGTAGGAGTCCTAGAACCATGCCCACGTTCTCCTTCCCCTTACCTCCTGAATGGGCAAGAGTGTAGCCCTGGAAATTTGATACTTCCTTTTTTTTTTAAGTTTTTTAAGGTAATTCTAATTGTAATTGAGTAAATATTGCAGTCAAGGGTATTCCAACTTAAAGTTCATAATAATAATAATAATAATAATAATAATAATAATAATAACAACTGACCTTGTGTACTGTCCTCTGGAGATTGTAATCCTGAAGCAGTATGTCTTGCCCTGCATTGGTAATCAATTTCTGTCTCCTCTTATAAAATAGGGATCATAGCAGATGTTAGTTTTTAATGCTCTTCTTCAACAAACTAATATAAGAAATGTCTTTGAGTCAAACATCTCATATTTTAAGATCTCCAATTGCTGAGATTCAGAAGGGCCAGCCAGGTTTGCTAGGTGGCAGTCAGGGGCTGGTACTGAGGGTCTGCTAGGTGGCAGTCAAGGGCTGGTGCTGAGGGTCTGCTAGGTGGCAGTCAGGAGCTGGTACTGAGGGTCTGCTAGGTGGCAGTCAGGAGCTGGTACTGAGGGTCTGCTAGGTGGCAGTCAGGGACTGGTGCTGTGTTTAGCTCATGTGGTGTTTTTGTGAATCTTTGAATTAAATGCATTCAGATGAAGAATGTGTAACCCAGTTTATCACAATCCCCACTATTCTTCATTGCCTCGTCTACTTATTTTTATCACCTACCAAACTTTTGGCATTTGAAAGTATGAGTGGAGTGGAAGGTATGTGCAGCTTTTAAACTATACTAGTCATTTTAGTTAAATTTAGAATACTTTTATCTGTTTTCTAGTCTTCTTTGGGGGTGGGGATGTGGGTCTCGTGATCAGCACACAGGTAACGAAAAGCTGTTATGAAGAATGTAACTGTGGCCATCATTGCTACATCGGCTTTTGATGCAACTATAGGAGAGTATAATAAAATAGCATTATTTCATTTTTAAAGAGCCCAAATCAGGTGCCTTTTACTGCTACCCATTCCAGAACCCATCATGTCTGATCTGTAAAATAGATAGCAATGTCTGAGAAGAGCTAATGAGGCATACAAAGAACATAACTGAATAAATTAGCAGGAAGTGCACTTGCCCATTCAGAAGTCATTCATGCAACAAATGCTTATTGGATACTTCTTACACGCCACGCCTTATGTAAGCACCAGAGAGAAAGCAAACAAATATGGAGCCTGCCCTGTTTGTGCTTATAGCTCCATGTAGGAAACAAATGTAAGAAAGTAAACTCACAAGTAAATATGTAGTTTTGATTAGTATCACAAACAAAAGTACATCGAGAGAGAATAGTTACAGCATTCTGAATCAAGCACAATCACACGGCTCTCAGCTGTCGAGTTGTTAAACCTTGACAAAAGAGTAACTGTAGGATATAAGAAGACTCAGTATTTTTCAAGGAAGGCATATTCCAGGAAGGACAAACTCAGAAGAGGTCCGTTCCCTTTCCAAAGCTGGAGTTCAAGGGAAAGATGGGGTTAAGCAACTGGATGGCCTGCAGCTCACTGGTTTCCCAGGCCCGAGGAGTCTACAGTCCAGGTATAAACAGGAAGCAAGCCTTTGGGGCCCCACGAGGCAGGAAACCTTCAGTTGGTGGTTGGTGCGGAGTTATAGCAGAGGAGTGAGGATGTGTGTGCTGCTGAAAGGCCTGGAACATGAGAAGTCCTTGTCGCAAAGCCTCTGTCAAAAGAAATAGTTTCAGAAGGACTGTAGGAAACACACCTCGGGAAAGAGGGAAGTAAGCCGGGAAAAAGCAGGGCATCAGAGTGTACCGAAGACCTGCACAGTTTGTCCATATGGTAGAGTCACAGAAAGGTGACCACCAGACCCTGCTAAAGCAGCAAGGTCACAGAGTGACAGCACATGCTGGGCCCATGGCCTGAATAAAGCCCCTTCTGCTGGTCACAAACCCACACTCCTGGTCTACCCTGCAGCAACTGGGCAGAGCAAGCGCCTCCCTTCCTTTGCGGTGTTCCTCTAGCGCCCTCTGCTGAAAAATGTTAGCACCGCAATGCTTGTACAGACTTGGATCATGAAATGAGTTCATTCAAAAAGAAACAGAAGCGGACAGTAAGTGGTGATCAGTAGCTGAGACACACTGAGAGTGCCAGGTTGACACCTGGGAAAAGAGTGAAAAGCTTGGATAAATTAGGAAGAGATGTGAATATATATAGTTAATTCTGCGGAGTGTGTGTGTGTGTGTGTGTGTGTGTGTGTGTGTGTGTGTGTATGTAGGGAAGAATATAATAACATTTCAATGGAGACCAAACAATTTAGTAGAAGTGAGCTAGACAAAAAATGTGGATAAACAGTTATTATCCAGGCCAAGAAAGCAAGATATATGGGATCTCTAAGCTGAAGAAAGAAAGAAAAAGAAGGGAGGGAGGGAGGGAGGGAGGGAGGGAGGGAGGGAGGGAGGGAGGGAAGAAGGAAGGAAGGAAGGAAGGAAGGAAGGAAGGAAGGAAGGAAGGAAGGAAGGAAGGAAGGAAGGAAGGAAGGAAGGAAGGAAGGAAGGAATATTGTGTTTAAGGAACTTAAAAATCTCTACTGTGGCCCAAGGGGGAGAACGGAGAAGGAAAGTTAGTCTAGAGAAGAAGCAGGAGGCAGCCTCACAGGGGCCCAAGATAAAAACAGCTGCTTTGTGATGTTCTTTTGACTAAAACAGAAAATACCCTAGGTCACGGGATTTTCTAAAGTTTATTCTGACCATTTTGCTGAAAATGAATTCGAGGGTGACAAGAGTCAGATGGGAGGCGCCCTGAGAAAGCCAGGTCTGCAGCCGAGGCAACAGGCTATAGTGATCCTGGCTAAGTAGAATGCTCTCCAAAGATATTTCAGGACAAGAATCAATATCATTGACTGCTGTGGGATAATCCTCTTGTGCACTGTAAAGATTTGTCACTCGATTGGTTTGATAAAGCGCTGACTGGCCAGTAGCCAGGTAGGAAGAATAGGTAGGGTGACCAAACTAAGGATGATGGGAAGAAGGGCAGAGTCAGCCAAACACAGAGGAAGAAGGACATGAATGTACCATGCTAATAAAGGTAGTGCTACATAGCAGAGCATAAACAAGGAATGTGGGTTAACTTAAAATGTAAGAGCTAGTTAGTAATAAGCCTGAGCTATTGGCCAAGCATTTATAATTTATATTAAGCCTCTGTCTGGTAATTTGGGAAGTGGCTGCTGGGTATTTGGGAACTGGTGGGCAGGAGAGAAATGTCTGATTACAATTGACAGAATATGGTAAGTCATTTTACCAAATACCGCAAACTGGGCATCTCACAAGCAGAAGACATGTATTTCTCACAGTGCTGGGGCAGGGGTGGACTAAGTCCTAGAGAAAATCACCGGCAGACTCAACAGCTGGTGAGGGCTCACTTCCTGCATTTTTAGGGTGCCATCTTTTCACTGTGTCTTCACATGGAGAAAGGGAAAAGAGATTCTTAGTAGCTTAATAGGTCCTAATCTCCTTCCTGAGGATCACTCTTGTGACCTAATCTTCCAAGAATCCTACCTCCAAATTCCTATGCACTGAGGACTAGATTTTAGCATATGAATACAGAAACATAAGTATTTAGTTTATAGCCTAGGCAAAATAGTATGGAGTTTCCTGGAAAGAATGATTGATGAGGTAAAATTCTAATGATTCACTGAAATAACAGTAGATCAAATGAGTATATGATCTGAAGTTTAGGTTAAACTAATGTATTATTGTGATTGGCAGGTCTCTGTAGGGTATTCAAGGTTAGAGCTAGGAAGAAATTACATATATATAGTCAATGAATATGCTATGATATAGTAGATGGTAAATATATTCCGCTATAGAAGTTGATCAAGGTCCTAAGGTAGCATTTCTCTGACTTGGGCTTTGAGAGTCTGCAGAGAAGGAGGTAGGCAAGGCAACCAGAGAAGCAGAAGCAAAATCCAGAGGGAATGTATCCTAAAAGAAGACAAGATCACAGTTTTAGGAAGGAAAGTTGTGAGTTCCCAGTCTACCAGGAGGCCCTACTAGGTGAAAATTTAAAAACATCTATTTTACTATACAACGTAGCATACATTGATCATTTTGCCAAAAGTAATCTAGGTAATATAAAGTGAGTTTGGAAGGAAGCAATTCATTAACACGAGTTAAAAGCTGAAAACAACCTTCAAAGTCCAGACTTTTGAAAAGTTTTGACAATGAAAGAGATAGGAATTATAGGGTCCCTGGAGAATATTTATTCCATTTACAGTTAGTGTAATTACCAATACAATTGAATTTTAAAATGCTGTGACCATTTTGCTTTCCATGTTGCTCTTCTGCTCTGTATTTCTCTTCCTTTTCTTCCTTTCAGCAAATTAGTTTTCATTGTATTATTTTAATGCCCATCTAAAAAATTGCTGTACAGTCTTTAAACTATGAAAGCTGATACAAAAATAGTATGTGTATTTTTTAATACTACATATAGTATTTTTTTTTTTTTTTTGGTTTTTCGAGACAGGGTTTCTCTGTGTAGCTTTGCTCCTTTCCTGGAACTCGCTTTGTAGATGAAGCTGGCCTTGAATTCTCAGCGATCCACTTGCCTCTGCCTCCCAAGTGCTGGGATTAAAGGCATGTGCCACCACCGCCTGGCTACATATAGTATTTTACGGGTACTCTGGCATTTAATTTAACCATATCTTACATATTATGTTCATAATGTCATGTATTTTAGTTTTATACAGATTGTAAACCTGTGAGACAATGTTAATACTTTTATAACACTATATGCACTTCATTTTTAACTATATTTTTACCGCATTCTATGATAACTCCTTCTTTGCTGGATCATCAAACATTTGACCTTGGATCATTCTTCTTCTGATATAGCACTATTTAGTGAGTGACCATCAGTTACTTTATATTTCCTTAGTACTGTCTGATTTTTAGAATGGTTACAGGATCCTTGATTTGGTAGTTATTTCTTTCCATAATATTTTGAATGTGTCTCTTTCTATGACACTAAGAAGCTAACTCATCTGTAGAAACAAGGAAATCCAAAAGAGCAGCCTCCTCCATGTGCTGTGTGTCTTTGGCTTGCTTCCAAGCTATAGTTAATAGCTAATTTGCTCTGCAAAGCTCTTAGTTTAAACCTTACATTTTTACTTCATTCCCCATTTGATTCTCCTTTACAGCCCCTTGTTTATGCTGCAATTATCAATCTGGCCTTTTTAGTTCTTTGAGCACACTTATCATAGTCGTATTAAAGTCTATTTCTAACATTCCTTTATCTAGAGTCTCCAAAAGTCTATCTTCTTCAGTATTCTTGGCAAATCTGTTCCAGTTGTAAAAGATAAGAGTGCTGGCGATTTCTGTCCCCCTCAGTCTTATCAGTAAGAAAGCATGTAAAAGTCAACCTTCAGTCCCTGTGAGCGTTGATCTTTGCCCCAGTACCCTTACTTCTGGGGCCATTCATTAGAGCCTTGTTTACCAGGACCACCTCTTTTTTAAGTTACCTTTAAGAAATATTTGTATTAATTCTTTTGAGAATTTCATAATGTCCTCCTTACATCCAGTCTTCCCATAGCCCCCCTCACCTTCCTACCCAGTCACCTTTGAGCCCCCCCCACACCCATGGAGTCTTGTTTGTGTTGTCCAAGTAGAAGGGTCTGCAGGACCACCTCTTGGATAGTCTCTCAACTCTGAGTCTGTTGAATGTTCTAATCATTTCTTAACCTTTTCAGATGGAAGCAATCCTCACAGTAAGCTAATTTCTGCTAGACTTTGGCTTCATTAGCCTTCATTGTCTTCCTAACTCTGTGAGATATCTGAGGAGTATTTATATACCTAAGCTTTTCCACGTTTCTTTTCTAGCAGCCAAACTGATCTTCATCTAGTCTGGCATAATTAGAAAGAGAACTTGAGTGACAGCTGAGATGGGAGGTGGTATGAGGGCAGAGCTGTTTTTGTAATAAGTTTTAAATTGTGAGATATTCCTTTAAATAGGAGTGCTGTCAGAGAGTACTAAAATCTAGCAGAGGGAAAAAAAATGGAGGTACCAAAGAAGAGGGATAACAAGTAGATGTATTTGCCATCTATCAAAAAAAAGTAGGTTGTAGCTAGCCCCTCACTGACAGCAGAAGATTAGATTACATAAAAGATATGATTGAATTTTCAAACAGGCTCAAAACAAAAGGAGGCATTCCTTGTGCATTACACAGAACAAGCCACTGTTTGTTGTGTCTTATGAATCTCTATGCTCAAAACCGAATGTGGGTGTGTGTGTAGGACTGGGAGGCATGGCATACATGAGGCTCTGTGGATGCTTAGAGAGAAAAGCACTGTTTTACTTCAAATGTTAGTCTCTCTTTCAAAAGCTGTGCTATTCACTCTGTTGGGGGAGTAGTCGGATGGTGTCACAGCACACAGTGAGAAGAGAGTTTATTTTGAGCAGGAAGTAAAGTTCAGAGCATGAAATAGGACCAGTCCATTCGTGTAGTTTAAATATCTCTTGTAACTAAGACTTATTCATTTGTATTTTCTTTTATCACAGCAAAGTGAATCATGGAGTGATACAATTCACTTATTGCTCTGGTTCCGGGGATCCAGTCCAGGGCCTTGTGTCTGCTAGGCAAGTGCTCTGTCAATAAACTACATTTCCGTGTAATACTTTCCAAGTCTATCAACTTAGAAGACTACTCGTGGGCAGAGTAGAGAAACAGATTAGTGTGGGCCCTAAAGGTCAGTCTAGCTTTGCAGCCCACCATCTTACAATGAAAAATTTGTGTCATAATACCGGGTTAATTAACAGTTACCAGAAAAATATGTAACTCTTGGGCCCAATCCTGAAATTCATCAGAGAAAACCAGTACCAGATAATGGGCTTGACTGGATGGTAGAAGGAGTCAGTACAGCTGGTTTCTACAGATACCTAAGCTTTCTGTGTGTCACCTTAAATACAACTATTAGACATTGGTGACAAAGTGGTGAAGATGGAGCTCAGAGAGAGATTCAGTTGGGTTAGTCATGTAAACATATAGATGGTGTTATATGCCACAAGGTCACCTAGAAACAATGTGTGTGTGTGGGGAGGGGGGTTACCAAAGCAAAGAGCCAAAGACCAACCCAGTTGGAAGTCTCTGGCAAAGGGAGGAGGCTGCATCAGCAGACTCTGAGTGAAATGGGAGCAATCTAGAGTTCATGGGTCAGCAGAGTGAACGCTGCTGTGATCCAGCTGTCTGTAAGACAAGCTGAGTAGGGGGTGGATCTGTCCTTCTAACTGGCCTTTTCTTGCCTTGCCTTGTCTGTGTTTCTTTTTTTTTCTTTTTTCTTTTTCCTTCCAGTCTGAAAACACGGTCATCTCTATCATCCCCCAGGGAAAGGAGTAAATTCCCTTGAATAAACATTTCTTATAATTAATTCGTTTTCTATTTATCTTTTCTTCTAAGGCAAAAACTTTCAAAAAGAGCCATCTAACACCTTTTTTTTTTCCCCTACTGCCTTTCCACACCTACAATCAAATACTTGAGCAGGGCAGATGGCAGTTGAAGTACAAGCATGCTCAAATTATCCAGAAAGAGTGGAGAGTAAGAAAAGCGGTAGGCTATCCGTGCGTAATAGGAAATCATACTGACCTGAGAAGTATTCTAGGTGGATTAAGTTAACAGGTAAACCAATTATTACAGGGCAGGGTGCATGATTTCAAATACTATACTAGAATTCATTTTCTCTTTCCATTTTACCCCATTCTCAATAAATGGCCTGTGTTTTTGTCACAAATAAATGTCAGTTTGAAATAACTTTAGATTTGCTTTTCTAAGAGGGCCTAGGAATCTCTTCTCACAGTGCCAAGCATCCACCTAGAACTTGTGTTCCAATTTTGGGCCTACATGGAAATAAATTGTAGTTGCAGACTACAAGCCCTGACGTGAAACCCTCCAAGGTCACATTCCAAGGCTTTACCATCACCCTGCTTCTGTGCATGCCTCTACTCCAGACCTCAGCTTTCTCTGGTTGCCTGTCCCACCTGCTCCCGTATCCTGATGGCATCCTTCAGAACAGGGCTTCTTAAACGTTTTCCAATCAGGACTCAATTTTACCCCCAAAATTTTTGTGTGTCCCTGGATTTGGAAATATATAAAATAAATACACAAACCAAACACTTAATGATAATAAATCTTAAAGAAATTAATTCTAAAACCATTTCTTGTATACATATAATTTTACTGTTTACTAAAGATGAAAGCAAATTTTAATACCAATAAGATGGATGTGATCCTTTATTTTTACATAAAAATTCCAATCGTACAGAGGTCAGTGATATAATCCTTTAATCTCAGCTCTTGGGAGGCAGAAGCAACTGGATCTTCGTGAGTTAGAGCCAGCCTGATCTAAATTGTGAGTTCCAGGTCAACCAGGTTTGCAAAGTGAGACTGAAAAAAAAAAAAAGAAGAAAGAGGGAAGGAAAGAAGAAAAAAGGAAGGAAGGAAGGAAGCAAGAAGGAAAGAAGGAAGGAAGGAAGGAGAGAGAGAGAGAGAGAGAAAGAAAGAAAGAAAGAAAGAAAGAAAGAAAGAAAGAAAGAAAGAAAGGAAAAGAGAAAAAAGAATTGAATGTGTGGTGCTCCAGTGTATAGAACACCTTAATTTTTTCAGGGTTGATTGATATTTTGAGTTTATAATCATGAATGGAGAGGTTGTTGCTGCATAAAAATACGAAGTTCAAAATGGCTAAAGTATATTTAGGACCATTCAGAATTATTGGAAATTCTATTTTAATCATAAGCCAACACTGAGCTAATATTTTAAAAATGAAATTCAAGTCAGTAACTAAAATAAAAAAATTTAATGATCAGACGTTTTAACACAATACAAAAGATAACATTTGATACTTTCTACCTGGTTAAAAAAATAACATTTTTTAAAAATTAAATCGTTCTATTTCTGTGAGAGCAGAAAACTCTGTGCTTATAGTAAATACACTGCACATCAAAATATACAATGGTCTCAAATCGGAGGCTAATGTGTTTGGGGCAATGTTCGTTGTACTGGGCGCCCTGAAAGTGTGTGCAGAACGAAGTGCTCATCTATGTTCAGAACCAAACCGCCATGAAGTTGCAGATGTGGGCAGACCCTACTTGAGACACCCAGATGCATTCCATGCTTGGTTTTCCTACGAAGTTTTGTTTTTGTGCAGTTGGAAGACTTTTCCTCCTGCCTTTGGTTTTCAGTTCCCACGTTCGGTTAGTTTGTTAGGCTGCAAGAAGGGAAGTTAGAAAACTGCTAAGTAAAAGTTGAGCTCATCATTTGCTGAGCTCGCAGTAATAAACGAGAGACACACACAGTAGAGAAAAACTTGCAGCATTCAGAACGAAGGGAGCAAGTGGAAGGGAAGCAATGTGTGCGCTCCAGAATCTCAAAGACCATCTCCAAGCCTCTATCCTCCTTCCTTAGAACCTTTGGTGTAATTTA
>CABHPH010160336.1:0-25949 GCA_902168325.1 Peromyscus nudipes | reverse complement strand
GAAAGAAAGAAAGAAGGAAGGAAGGAAGGAAGGAAGGAAGGAAGGAAGGAAGGAAGGAAGGAAGGAAGGAAGGAAGGAAGGAAGGAGAAAATCACCTTCTTCCTTATAGCACAATTCTGAGAGGGGGGAGGGAGGGAGAGAAAGAAGGAGGGAGGGAGGGAGAAAAGAGAGGAGGTAAGTTCATGAAAAACTTCAAAAACACTAGTGATATTAAGAAAATTCAAAAACTGAATTTTCCTGTTTTAAAGGACAGGTGTTCTTGGTGATTTGTGGTTTTCTAGTCTGCAAAGGAGCAGTTTTCCGTACTTGAATAAGGTTGGGGTATTAGGCACTCTTTGAGGTCAGTAATGTAGCGTGCCTAAATCTCCAGAGCATTGAGTCCTCACATCAGCCTGCTCTTGGGGCACACTGAGGAAGATGTTCTGATGCTGCAGATGGTGACACAGTGCATAGAACAGCTGCACTGTCCCCTTCAGCGGGGATAACACTGATGACGGAGCAGATGCTTTCAAGATAATAAAGAAAATTGCCAGATTCTCTATGTGCCCTGGTGTCTTCATATTTGCTTTGGAAGGAGGACTCTGAACAAAATAAGCTAAAGTAAATTTGGATTGTTTACCTACCTCCTATTCTTAATTAAGTATCGGGATGTTTGCTAACCCTTCCATTCAACCCCAATAATCAAAGAGGAGGTCAAGGTTATCTGCCTGCTTTGTATGTTGTCATCAGACAAACTCTATGATTATTTTCTTTCTCATTTCTATATCCTCAGAAGCATAAAGGGAAAGGTCCTGGCTTCTTTCTTGGACTGAACTTTCTAGAGTTTTATAACTGACAGCAGCCACAGTAGTGCCTTTGCAAATCTTGGTCCAGATACCCCACAGCCACTTTTCAAAGACTATTAAACCACTATGCAACTTCTTCAGAGGTTTCAACCCCAAAAGTCATCAGGATAGAAAGTATTTTATGGCTCTACTTCTTGTGAGGATGCCCTCCTCTCACTTGAGGAAAATATTTGCTACTTCAACAGAAGGAAAATCAGTCCATTAAAGTGCCCTTATTTGTCATTAAAAAAAAAAATCTTGGGGAAAACACTCAGGAGTGGACTATTAAAATAAATTATCCATGAGGTACAAGTGTCCTTTGCATTTTCTCCTTTGGGATAGGTTTTGTCCTCATTGTTGACATGAAGAATATCTGCTTGCAGATCTGCCCTTTTACTTCAGAACTAAGATAATGTTTCCATTTCAACTGAGTCATCCTTGTCCTAAATATTGCATAATGGCACAGTCTGCCATCTCCCGTTTGCTTTGGCCAAACACAATGACAAGGCAAACCAGGCTGAGGCTCCTAAATATCTTTGGACACTCTGCCATTTTGTGTGGTGGTCAGATGAATTTATTATATTGTGAGAAATTATAGTATTGAATGAGTAACACAAAATGCTACTCAAGAAATCTTAAAATAAAAAGGTTGCAGAAGAAGTGCCTAATCTAGCTATGAAAACTGTATTCAGAAGCCACAGGGAGAACATCTGTCATTTGAAACTTTTTATCAGAAATAGAGGGAGCTCAAGGTCAGTTTAATATTAATTCTCCCCCAGTTCTTTCATCTAGATATCAAGTTGCATTTGAATCTGGCAAAGGGTTATGAATGTAGGTCAGCTTAGCCTTCAAAGCTGAAATGTCTTGATAAATATTCTGTAGCTGTCTATTTAGTCTTCAATATCATTGGGTTATTTTAAAGTGAAAATGACCTAAACTTGCCTTTTTCATGGAAAGGGAAATTCATTGCTGCTAAGTTGAAATTGCTTTTGAATAATTTATGGGGAACAGTGAATTCATCAGATCTGATGCTATCAGCAGCCGTGAGATTGCATTGTTCTATAATGGGTGCTATGGGAACAGCAAAGCTAGAGTTGGTGAGTATGAGAATTCCAATCCAGAATCTCATGCTGGATACAGGTAGGCAATATTTTAGAAAAGAAAATCCCAAGTTGAAACTATGTAGTAATAACCTTTAAAATGCCCTCATTCTAAAAAATATAAATAATATATATATATAAATAAAATATAAAAAATATAAATGAGCCAGGCGGTGGTGGCGCACGCCTTTAATCCCAGCACTCGGGAGGCAGAGGCAGGCGGATCTCTGTGAGTTCGAGGCCAGCCTGGGCTACCAAGTGAGTTCCAGGAAAAGGCACAAAGCTACACAGAGAAACCCTGTCTCGAAAAACCAATATACATATATATATATATATATAAATGAAAAGGAATGATATTCATTTTACCACTGTGAAATTGACTGTGACCAATATATTGGATCTTTTTATCAGAATATCATCACTGAGTGAGGAGATAATGGTAATTGGAAAATTATGATGTAGAAACAAGGGCTAATAAATAAGAGCATATAAAACCTATAAAATGAGTTTTAGTCTGCTGAAACACAGTATATTTAACTTTCTCTCCTCAATTTACTAATTTATGGTATTAGGTCTTCTCCAAAGCACCATGAATCTTCTCATTCATTAATTTTTAAATGTTCTTATTGATCATCTTTTGTTTGTGAAGGATATACAGCTAACAATTATTTTAAAAATAAGGTTAAATAAAATAAAAGTTTGTCCTCTCATAATCAGTGGTAATTGATCTTAAACTTCTAATGTGAGTAGGATTTGCAAAGGTATCAGGAAGTGGGGCAAAAAGAACCATAAATAGAAAGAACAGGATGAGGAAAAGCTAGACAGGCTTGTATTGGGACCAACCAGAGAGGCGTAAATGGATTCCTTTGGTTACATTATGACGGAGGACAGACCAAAGCCAGATTCTGACGAAGCTGAATGCAGACTAAAGAGCTGCATTGTACTTGAGTGCTGGCTGTGACTCCAGTAGCATAAGTGAAGCAATTCTTTAGTGCTCTGGGTGCCTGAGTGTAGGGTAAGCTAGAGACCCTCTAATTAAGTCAAATAAGATAATTCAAGAGATAATCCAAAGAGAAGAGGCTGACTGCTGTGGTGGGACTAAGATCTCAGGCAAGAAGACTGAACTCAAGCTTATGTTCATGTGGTATCTGTTCATCTAACTTCTTCCTCCTTTTCTAGCTCCTTTTTCTGGCCATATACCATCTCTAGTACTTAGATACCCTCTATTGTTCCTTGACTACTACAAGAAACCAGTTCCAATGGTACGTTATCAATGAAGTAGATATACTATCATTTTCCACATTCTCTCTAATGTCTGCTTAATGATATTTCAGTACAATTGGTTTGCTTTGAGATCTTACATCATTTGACTCACACATTTAAGAATGTGTGTCTGAAGTCCCCAGGATGGGAAAGATCAGGACTCTGTAGGTTCCTCAAGGGTCTAGGTCATGGTTTGAGTCATGATTGGACTCAGATTCCAGATCACCAATGTCTAGATTTATACTTGTGAAAGAACATTGTGACATCACTCACCCTTTCTGAAGGCAGCCTTGCCTTTGCCCATCACCCACAGAGGTATCTCTTACCACCAATTTACTAATTTCATTACTTCTTCTTCTTTTTTTTTTTTGAGTTTTCCTGTTTTATGAACATGTCTTTGAAATGCGTTTAGGATATTGCCTTTGTAGCTAAACCCAATCTTAACCTCTATGTCTTTCTAATTTTCTTCTGGATAGTTGTATAGATATATAAATAGATAGATAATAAATAATATGCTCCATTCTTCCTGGATCAAAGTCCGTTTGTTGTTGCTGCACGACAGAAGCTAACCTCTCTCAAAGGTGAATGTCAAGTCCCCATTGATTGACATCCTTATAGGTGGGAGCAGGCAATTTCCTGCTGGCAATAAGGCCTCATAAGAAATTTAAGAAGATGGCTGATGATCCAGTGGTGTGGAGAGAGGGGCATAACAGAAAAGTGTAAAGAAGATATTTGTGGGGGAAGGGCAGGGACTGTGCCCAATTTCCTTTCAGACTGACTGCTCTACTGCATGAACAGGGTGTTGCAGATATGGACACACAGACACAAACTGGTGGCCTCTGCTATGCAAATTACCAAAGGCCACAGCTTAGTCCAAAGAAATTGAAAAGAAGAGCATGATGAATCTTTTTTGACTTTGTGCTGAAAATTAAGATAATTTCAACAGATTTTGTGTTCGTGGAGTTCCCATACATTAATTTCATTTCCTGTAAGCGTAAGATGACATTGGTGACGGAAAACACTGTGCACACTCTAGGACTTACTAGAGAACTCCTTGCTTTGACATTTTACTTTTCTTTTAAATATAGACATAAACTAACTAATGAAAAAGTAGCTAAAAGTTGCACACAAAACTTTCTGAATGTTCTCTTGCACTATTGGTTCTGACGTTGTTCTGAAAGTCTGTAACATGCCATTGTTAGTCATCACCAAGAAAATGGGTAGAGAAGTTTGATGTGAAGATTAGAGCCACAGGTAGAAGGTTGCCTCAGGTCACCTAAGGTAGGGTTAGCATTGTGATGACTTTTGCCTTTGAAGACATGTGGGGGTTCATACTGAGGAAAGGGACAGATGATTATCTGTACAGGACAGAAGTGCAAAGGACGAATGCAGCTATTGAGCATCCAGAAAGCACAACTAAAGTATCTTGTGTTCTCGCTCATCTTAAAATGTTGTAATTAAAAGTACGTTATTGAGTGTGCCTGATTGTTTTTAAACATCTTAACTGTTTGTTAGATAGGAATTCAAAGGTCAAATTCAAAGTTTAGTTTATTTTTCTACATAATTGTTTAAATGTCTTGACTAAAACAAACATTCACAGAGGTAGCAGACATCCAAACACAGGAAGTGCTTCGCTAGATCATAGTCCACATCCTATAGTCTCAAGCAGGGAATGTATAGAACCGGTGGTTATACGTATTTTTATTAGTAGTAAGGAAAGAGATATGCATTTGATTCATTCTTAAGTTTTATAGTCTTTGTGTTAAATTTAGGTAGTAAATTTCCACCCTCCCTGATGTCATACAAACTAACTGGGAAGTTGGAATGATTTTGAACAAAACATCTTATTTAAGAGATCCAAATGCCTTTATTATGCAGAAATGTTTTTTTCATGAATGAGTCCCAGTATTTAAGCCAACTTAGCAATTAACATTAAAAATATTCCAGAATATTTTCTTCATAACATGAATTTCCTTCAAAAGAAATTCTTTTCTCATCTGTAATTAAAAGATAGCCTTTACTTTCAATGGGCAGATCAAGTCTCATTTTCCCTTAAATATCTTCATTGTACGACATGACTGATAAGTACTTATTACATACACACACACACACACACACACACACACGTACATATTCATCAGTAAACATGGAGGACTGGTTATTATTAAGTTTTTCTCATTAATAAGGAAACTGATACATGGATGATTCATCCTTAAGTTTGAAATCTTTCTGTTATGCCACAGAACACTTCTATGTTAGATAAAACATTGCTATGATCATGGCCCCATACCATACAATGCACTATATTTTTTAATAAGGAAATATAATTCATCCATATACTTAACCACAAACTAATTTAACACTGTACTGAGGCGAGTGAGCACACATCTGCCTATGACTACACAGTCACACCTCCACATTGTGGAACTCATACCCTGCTCTCAGTCAGTAGAGTTGCAGGCACCCAGTAATTAAACTGTGACTCAGAAGTACAAAGTATATAATGATAACACAGACAGGCCATGTATGAAGTATTCCTAAAGTTTAATGAATTACTATGTTTTAGACAAATACTTTTAGATATAAAAAATGGAAGTTACATTATTTTCTTCCTATCTCTCAGGCTTTGGGGTATGTATCACAAGGATGCTGTGGGCTTAACCTGGGTAGTGTAAAAATTTAAATGATTGCCAAAGGCTAGTGGTGTCAGTGACATGATCCATTTATTAGTCTTTTCAGTTTTCTTCCTGGACACAGTGACTCTCATAGACAGTATGTTCCTAAGTTCTGCAATTCTATCAAAAACAAAGCAAAAATTGAAGACTAGAAAAGAATTGTGGTTTTATGAGATCATTGTTAAGTTGTGGGGTGGGGGGAGTTCTTTTAGAGATCTTTTTCTGAAATACCTAGCTGCTGGAGATGAAAGAAAGCAGCCATTGCAAAAGAGTGTTGAGCCAGCTTTCCTGCTGACTCATTGAAGACACAGCCCTGAGCTTACATGTCCTGGGTGTCCACAGGGGGAATTGCTCCACAGCATTTCCTGGGTCAGACACACAGTCCTACGTGGCCTAATTAAATGCAAGGGTTTGACAGCTATCAAGGCCACCATTGACTCCTATTTTTGTTTGACTGTGTATGATCTTCACTCAGTCAATTGAGTTTAAAAACAAACATTAACTGTTACTGACATTTATGAACAGTCTGAAGCAACATACAAGAAATGACATACTGAAAACACTCTCCTTTTATATTTTGTTTTGATTTTTACTGTGAAGTTGATAGTATAAAAATAGGAACCTCTAATAAATGGCCAGACAAACTAAATCAAATGAGATAAATGTAATTGGACTGTATAAAGTTAAAAAAAAAACATTGCCAGAAATTTCAAGAAATGTTCTTATATGTCTAAAAATATATATCCTTAATAATGTTTGTTTCTTTACAACGCTAATATATCATATATTATAATCATTGTGACCAGCGAAAATGTCTTAAATACCGTGTTCTCACTCTTTCCAGGAGTTGGCTTCTCTAATGTCAGGAACCCAGAGTTTGTGAAAATAGAATCACTGCTTCTCAAGAAAGCACAATGTTGGGTTCCTGCAAGGCACTGATCACATTTTTTCATCAACGAATCAATATCCAGCCTTGTTTGGCAGTCATTTCTTTGCAAAGATGCCCCCATTTAAATATGTAGTTGTTTTCTTATACTGAACACAACAGCTTTCGGTGCTCATGGCTGAGTCAAGCATGCCTCATATGGACAGTGTATAAGAAACAGCGCTACTTTTTGTACTTGGGAACACTAGACAGGACACTGGCACCATAGTTGGGGACCAGTTTAAATTAGTAAAACCACCAGTCAAGCAAACAAAATAAAAAAAGAAAAGAAACATGCAGAAAAAAATAAACAAGAAACAAAGCCACCATGACATTGGCATGAGTATTGATCTTGGAGAGTTACAAGTAAGTTTTAGAAAGTAGGCAGATTCATAAACATGGAATCCCTAGATAACAAGCATCTACTGTTCCTTATGAACCATTGTGTACTAAATTAAAAAGCTAAAAAAGTAAAAGATTTTTTCTTTCATCATCATATTTTATTAAAAGAGAGGTATACAATAGTAAAAATAACATGTTAAGAGCTTATTATACACATGCCGGGCAGTGGTGGCGCACACCTTTAATCCCAGCACTCGGGAGGCAGAGCCAGGCGGATCTCTGTGAGTTCAAGGCCAGCCTGGGCTACCAAGTGAGTTCCAGGAAAGGCGCAAAGCTACACAGAGAAACCCTGTCTCGGAAAAAAAAAAAAAAAAAAAAAAAAAAAGAGCTTATTATACACAAAATAGGAACCCAGGAAGCATTTAAGAAACATTTAACTCTAATAACTACCAGGATAGTTAACATTGTTCCCCCATTTGGGGAACAACAAAGCTTAGAAAGGGAGTCGTACCCCCACTCTCTTACGTGCTTCTTAACTGAACCCAGACTCTATCTAGATGCAAAATCAGACTGTCCTGTTACTCTATGCAATAAAGAATTCTCTCTGTTTACAAATCAATTGATATTACTGTAATCCCATTGTGTGAATAGAGCTCAACTATGGCTTTAAGACAGCTGGTCCCTTCTTCAGACTCACATAAAATTGATCTTGAACAACCATTGACACTGTTCTAGACCATGAGATTCAAAAGAACAAAATTCTGCCTTGCAGATAATACTCCATTTTTAATCGTATTTCCTCAGGAACCCATTCGTTTGAGTTTACAATGCCTTCTCAGAAAGAAATTTAAAACATGTTCTTTAAGGGGCATAAATGGTAAATGTGGTTTGTTGTACCTTAAAGGTGTGACTGGCTCCTCTCTATGATTTTTTACAAATAACAGAAAATTGTATCACATCTTTGTCTAAAAAGTTTCAATAATACCTTTTCACCTATAAAACAAAGTCAAATTCTTCAATCTGGCATTTATAATTTCTACAGTTTGAACCTAACCTTGAAACCTGCCCTAGGCATGTCTCTATTCTAATTTTTATCCCACCGCATATGGTGCTACCCCAGCACACAAAAATCCTGGCCATTTCCTTCTGCGTGGTACTTCTCAACTTCAGTTTCTACAGTTGTTAAAATACAGCCTCCTGCATGAGACCTTAGTATCTTCAGGTCATATTTATTCCTACCCCATTAGTCTGTATACCTTTGTCCTCAAGAAAATGCTTACACAAACAGTAGTTGTTTAGCAAATGTTAGATAAGGAAAGTTTATGAAAGAAAGAGTCGTGAGCATCCGGGAGTTAAGCAGGTCTCAGGATGGTTTCTACATAGGAAATTGAGATTTTTTTTTTATACTCCTGCTTAAAAATCATTGAAATTATTTAATTCCTCCATGTCTTTGTGATTTGGTTTGCTCTAGTTTGTTTGTTTGTGTGTTTGTTTGTTTGTTTGTTTGTTTGTTTTAGAGAGAGAGGGATAGAACATGAAGTTGGTTGTATAGGGTTGAGGGATGACCTTGGAGGAGTTGGAAGAGGGGAATTATAAACAAAATATCTTATATGAAATTCTTTAAAAAATAAATAAAAACAATTTTTAAATGATTGAAATTTCCACAAAAAAAGACTTCTTTGAGTATTTGGTAATTTACTAATGAGTAAAAACTTTAAGTATAACTTGGCAAGGTCTTTCTTATTTTTCTGGCACACTCTGTAGAGTCTAGACTTGCCAACAGCTTGTAAAGGCTCTTAATATTCATAGATAATCAATCCACACCATATGCTGGTGCATTTACTACTCATAGACCATCAATCCATACCATATGCTGGTGGAATCTAGGTCTCAAGAATTCTGTTCTGCTGAAATGGACATCTCTTGTTCATGGAGTTCTTGTGAACATAGAAGTTTCTGTGTAAGGTGCACTTATTCCCAGTGTAAGGAAGTTGCTACTAGGACCTTTTCCATGAAGAACAAAGTGTACCAAGTGAACAGTAATTGGGAACTAGAGGCAAGAAATGGAGCTCTGAAGGTCAGCTGAAAAGGAAGCATGGAGAGTCAGGGAACACTACTATGTTTAAGATTTATTCTGAAAGTCATGAAGACTCTTTGGGGCTTCTCATTTTTACAGATTTGTCTCTTAAACCAGGCAGCATGAACTATTGGCCATGAAAGACATTATTAGCATGGGGGCCTGAGGTATATGCTTCATTCACTGTTCTGGAGGTAGGTGGGTAGAAAATGTGTAGCCTTTTGGAAGTATCTCACTAGGATGCCAGTCTTAGGAAAATGAAAAGCAATTTTCTGTCATTCTCCTAGAAAGCCCCCCAGCATCCTTCCTCCCTTCCTTGCCATCCACATGAGCTGTTTACCCAAAGAGTATTTTGGTGCTGGTAAATTCAGTCTCTTCCTGTAAGTTCTGAGTGAGTTGAAAAATGTTCGTTACTGATGAGGAAACCTGTTTCAGTAAGTTTGAGCTTGAGCACAAATGTAACATGAAGTAATGATGAAAATATCACAAGTTGTTGGCCAAGTATACCTATCAAGTTTCTCCCTCAATTTTTTTCTATAAATTAGAGGATAGCTAAGAAGTAAAAATAACCCCCATTGAGTCATAGCTTTCTATTAATGGTTACTTGGATCTACACATGAGAAGCATTTGCTTTACCATGAGGCATTATATTGGACACTTGGCTTATTTTATTTTTCTTCAAAAGAATAATATGTGCTATAGAAGTACTCAAAGTTACAAAATGCTAAGTGGCATGGTCAGGACTTCAGTCTAAGCCACTGTCCTAGATCTTTCCTCTTGGCTGTATTATGTCTTACATGTAGAGACTTATAAAAAACAATAGTACTGGATTGGGTTTCAGAAAATCTATATTTGGATTTCACTCCACTAGTCTCATAAATCTAGAAAAGTTGGTTAATGTGAGCCTTGAGTTCTTCTTTAAGAGGGACTCAGAGTTTTTGACTACCAGAGTCATTGGAGGAGCTACTCAACCAACATAAGATTCATTTGTTATAGTAAATATTGGGAATCATCACTGTTTCTCACCAGCTAATCTAGCACTTATGACTTTGGCAAGCTAGTTTGAATGGCAGAAATCAATAACATAGAAAGATGAGAAATACACTTTATACTGAGCTTCTCCCTAAAATGCTAACACTACCTGTTTCAATAATCAGATATTTCATGGATGCTAAGTATTTTCTAAACATGGTAGGCACTGGGAATACAACTGATAAAAAGAAATTGTGCCTGCACTTAGAAAGCTTACATTTTAGAGAGGTAGATAACAAATATGTAACTAACCTACTGACAGAGCGGTTAAAATGACCATTGTAGTGGTTTCTTTATACAGCATTTCTCAAGAAGGTTCTTTTAGAAGTTTGGCCAAAGACTCAAAGTAAGTGAACAGGCAACCACATGAGGAGTGATTCAACAGAGGAAAAAGTTGTCTTTAATAACCTAAACAAGAATGTGTCTGAGGTTTCATGAGATGCAGGCCCTCAGCAAAGAAAATATGCATAGGAAGGCAGGAGAAGACAGGTTTGAGAAATTGCTGGAAAAGTGGTCTGAATCAGGCATGCTATGGGACAGACTACGGGTTTTGCTTTACAGTAGTAAGTCAACAGTGGATCATAACCAAACAAGAAATATGGTGTCTATGTGGGAGAACAGTTCTCTGCCCAGTAGGGATGTCTACAACTTAGTCTAGAGAGTCTGTATGTTACCTACTATGGCAAAAAGGAGTCTGTGGATATGATCAATTTAGTTAAGAATGTCAAGATGGAGACTCTATCCTGGATTTCCCAGACAAACTCAATGTCATCTTAAGAGTCCTTATGAGAGTGTAGTTGAAACATGAGTGTGACAAGGAGCACAGAGGTTGACTGATGAGCCCAGGAGCCTAGGCATTCAAGCAGTCACTACCATGAGAAAAGGTAAAGATGTGGTTACTCCCACATAGTCTCCAAAAGATATACTATCCCCCATCAGTATGTTGACTTTAGCCCACTGAAACTAATTTCAGACGTTGCCTCCAGAACCATAAGAGAATCCATCTTTGTCATTTTAAGCCATTGTCTTGTGGCATATTTATTACAGCAGCAACCAGAAACTAATAAAATTCCTATAGATTCCAATGTAAGGATGGTTTGAAGAGGGATCAAAGAAACTAAAAGGCTTGTAGGCATGTGACTCCAGCAACCCTAACAATGTTGACCTCTGTGAAGTAACAGTGATACATACTGAGGAAAAGAGAGCAGCTTAGAGGTATATTTTGGAAGCAAGGCTGGTTGGACTTGCCAGATCCCCTTAGCTCCTAAATCACTCTTTGCTTTGGCAGAAGCAGGAAGCCCTGGGTACTACTTGGCACACTGCAGCCACCAGTCTTCAAACAGTGAGTGCTGCTTTACTAGGTGACTGATTTGACAAATAAGAAACTTACTTACCCGGCCAGAAACATCTAGCCACTGGAAAAACATTGCTCATAGCCCAGAACCTGCCAGTCTACAGCAAATTTTGCTCTGCACTTCCCTAACAAGTAGAAAAGCATGACCAAGGGTAGCAATTAGAACAAATGTGGATGCCTGTATGGGTAAAAAATAACTCCAGGTGCATAGAACTTCTTTATATGAAGTGAGCATGATATTCTTCATAGTTGAAGAGAGAGGAAAAGCAATAATTTTCATATGCAGTGCCATTTCTCAGACCTCCCTGGGCACTATTTTCCACTCTTTGCTTTGTGCCAATGAGGGACCCGCCTGGCTAAGCGTAATGAGGCATTTCTGTGTGCAAGATTTCAGACTGTGGTCTCTGTCCACATGTCTCTCACTGAGGCTTACAGCTGTTTTTAAAACTCCAACTGGAAGACAGAAGAGTAACAGTTGGGAATCCCTAGAGGGGACCAGAAGTGCTGCCAAGCCATATAATAAACCCGGACTTCTCAGAGAGACTACACCTAAAAAGCCCTGTCAGGACCTTGCATACACGATTTCCTAAAGTGCCCCAGGTTCCCATCCTTGTAGTACCATCCAATTCTATCAGCACCAGCAAGCTACATGGGCCTCTTGAATTCAGTTTGTAAGTATTTTATTGAGCATGTTTGCATCTATGTTCATAAGGGAAATTGGTCTGTAATTCTCTTTCATTGTTGAGTGTTTGTATGGTGTGGGAATCAGGGTAAGCTGTGACATCATAAAATGATTGGGGCAATATTCCTTCTGTTTGTATTTTGTAGAATAATTTAAGGAGTATTGGCATTAACTCTTCTTTGAAAGTCTGGTAGAATTCAGGGAGTGCCTAATGGCATTGGAGGCTGGCATAAAGCACTAAGTGGGAGGAGGGATGTTAGGAGGGGATGGTCTATGGGATCCACAGGAGATGTGGGTAGGGGAGGATGGGAGGCTGTAGCAGATGTTATGTTGCAGAGCTAGGAATGAGACTTGGGATTTAGAGGATAGAAGGGTAGCTCACTACCAACATAGTGGCTTCTGACCATCAGCAACTCCAGTCCTACAGGGTCCTACTCCCTCTTCTGGCATCTTGAGGCACTGTTTTCACATGATACACTTGCATACATGCAGACAAAACACATGCATAAACTAAAGATAAATCATTCTTAAAAAAAAAAACCCCACTTCATCCCTAGCTTCTAATTTAAGAGATGTTTGTTTCATCCCATTGGCCACAAAGGCCTAAAGAGAATGACTCTGATGAACACGAAGGTCACGTGGGATGCCACATTTCAGATGAAGTGAATGCTAAATGTAACGTGATTTTTGTTCCAGCTATTAATTTTGATCCCTCTGGCTTAATGCTGTGCCTAGTTATTCTATAAAAGAAAAGGAGTTTTCTTCCTCAGTGCCATTTGCTATTACATATTCATTCAGAAAGTCTTATGGAAGCCTGTCCTTCCTAGATGTTGTGGGAGATGAAAGGGAATCATCCCTCATTCAAGAAGTTGGAAGCATGAATAAAGAGGAAAGCATGTGAGCAAAACATGACATCTAGTATGCCCAGGGTTTATTTTTTAAAAAGGGTCTTTTTTAATTCAACAAATGTATGCTAGGCATAGTTTAAGGTAGCAAGGATACAGAGTTAATGAAGAAAAGAAAGTTTCCCATTCTCATGGGGCAATATCATCTTCACATCAGTAGAAAGTTAAATAGAATGTTAACTTTAGCAGTGATAACCACAGTTAGTAGAACAGGATTGTGTTGGATGGATGTTGTCTAAGAACAGCCATTTGGGTACACCTCTCTGAAGAGAGACCATCTCCCTAAATGATGGGACAGCTGTAGCCAGTCAAATCCTAGAGCAAGAACAACACAGAATAATGAAGAAACTATGAAGGCCACAAAGTGACAGTCTAGGGGTCTTATGAGCGACATGCTACCTCAACCACAATGAATGAATAACAAAGCAGAAAGCTGAAGGTTGAATCAAAGTCTTTTGAAACCTGAAAATCAGAGGCTATATTATTTATGTGGGCTGGGAGGAGCTTAAAGCCAGATTCTGACTAGGTACAGGCTCTAAGCACAGATCACTACAGTTTAGAGCAGTCTGTGACTTAATTTTGTCAAGTCCTATTTTAAAAAAAAAGAGAGAGAGAGGGAGTCCTAAACTATTGTTATCTTTGAGAAGGAGGCCCCTGAACATTCTTATTGAGTGATAACTACCCATCTTCATGTCTAACTCTGATATAAGAAGATGGGCTATAAAAGAACTAAGTTTGGCTTAAAGTGTGTTGTCTGCAATCTAGTACAACATAAAAAATATCAGGCTCTCCCTTTAAGGTGAAGGTTAAAAGCTTTTTTCTTTTTACCACCCACTATCTCGGTCTTGATGTATTATTGTGTTCTATATTTATTAGTTAGTGTTGCGCTTGCATGGATACCTGTTGCCTCCTCCATACTTTAACCCTCTTGTACCCATGACCAAGGGTAGAGGGTAGCTTGGCACTAGGCAGAGGCCAAGAAGCAAGAGGGTGAGACTGTCCCACAAAGGCAAGAAAGGTGATTTGAGCTGGGACCACACATTAATGGAGTAATGGACCACAGGAATGGGCCACACTCCAATTACTCTCTACAATAACTTACTTATAAAACACAAACTCAAAAATACAATAATCAAAACTTTTTAGGAGACAGACTACATCATTCTGCTTATTGGGCCTTGTACTGTGACACTGTTAGCAAACCGTGACACCTGCTTCGTGTTTAGGCTAGAAGAAAAGAAACTGCATCTCAGTCTAGATTTTTTTCCTAGGTGCTAAAACATAGTAGGCTATAGATAAATAAAATGTTACCATTGTGGGGAACAGAGTAGAAGGTGTACATGTGGAGCTCCTCTATATTACAGTTGGCCCTCCATACCTCTGTTTGGAGCCAATCAAGATCAGAAGTATTTGAAAAAAAAATTGTATGTACTCACCATGTACACTTTTTTCTTTTCATTATTACCTAAGTAATACAACATAGTGATTACTATACAACATATACACTGTATTACGTATCCCAGGGTGATTTTAAGTATACAGGTGAGTTTACATAAGTTATATGCAAGTTCTACATCATTTTTGATGGACTTAATAATCTTCAGATTTTGCTCTCCACAAGTGGACCATGAAATAACTCTCTACCAATATGGAGGGTGACTGTGTGTTGTCCAGCTCCCTGTGAGCCTAAAGTTATATATAATTTATATATATATATATATATAGGGGTGTGTGTGTGTGTGTGTGTGTGTGTGTGTGTCTATAATACTTCTTAAAAGAAAGGAAAGAGGGAGGGAGAGAATCCAAGAACAAGAATTGGGAGATAAAATTAACAGCTCTCAGATGTGTTCACTCCAACATCACAAGGTATCATGTGACCTCAGCTAGAAGTAGATCTGAGGCCACAGAGTGAGCAAAGTTCTTGTAGCCCATGTTGTAAGTTTCTTGATTTTTTTAAAAACTAATTTGTGACTATTTATTTACCTTTTTTTCTAATTTTGTGCCTGATGCTTACATAATACTGTTCCAAATTTACATAATTCAGATTGGGATAAAAGGTGACTATGGTGTCCTAAAGGTATTGGGACAATATATAATATATAAGTCCACATATATAAAGTAGTACAATTCTTGAGAGAAAAATAGGTAGAAAACTAAATAATAACTCTTCTTATTGCTAATATGTTTGATAGTATTTTCACCAGATCACATTTTTTCCATCCTAAACTATATATCCCCCAGATACCAGCCACAGAAATCCTGATTTTTTTCTTTCAATTATTTTTTGCTAGTAGAATGAAAGTATAACTTATAGAATTAAAAAAATATTTTGTAAGAAAATATCACTTAGTTCTGGGGTTCAACATGCTTTTCATTGAAGGGAAAATTAGAACCAGTCAATTCTTCTGCTTCTGTGCAAATGTTGAACAGAATCTCTAACATATCCCAAAACCCTGGTCTACCCACAGTGATTGGAACACCCTTGCCACATCTTCACAAATTCTGAAGTCTCCCATCCTCAACAATCTGCCCTAAGCAGAACGCCCTAAAAGGCTAGGCTTCCATCTTAGTGGGGACCTAAGTATTAAAATGAGGCAGGACTACTAGAAGGATCCTTCACCCAGCTTCAGGGAGAGGTGAAATTAACAGAATTAAACTGATATACTTCCGTCATGAGTGACAAACACTATTGCCAAGGAACACAGTAAGAAGCCAGGTACTTATTCATAAGAAACCTGCATGCTGGTTCCCTTGAGTGTAGTCTCCTTCACAGTTCATCGACTGCTAACAGAGCATTTCCTCAGGACCTAGCACTGCCCTAGCTCCAGTGTAGGGAGAGCAGCACAATCCTACTCAGATGGGCCTATGGACATGTGAATCCACAAGACCCAGAAGAAGCAGGTTGTCTAACAAGAGATTAAGGCAGCCAGTGATAGGTTGTCAAGACTGAGCTACAAGCCCCAGCTCTGCCATGGGTCCCTAAGGAGCTTATGCAACCTGTGCTCTCAGCTAAGAGGTGAGGACAATGCCATCTCTGGCCTCTAGGGTTCATGTGAATGTGGCATTTACTGTGTAAGGCATTTATAAAAGAAATCTCATTTCATGGAGACAGTGGTTGAGTAAATTTTGGTTCACATCCTGATTTTTCCATCTATTAGCAGCATTTCCTTGGCCAAATGATTTAACTCCACTGGCCTGTTTCTTTGTTTGTAGAACACAGTTAATGTGGTGCTCATAATATTCCTTTATAATGCTGTCAAAATCATTAAGGAGTATTAGGACAAATATTTCAAGAAGAAGGTTCTGGGCTAAAGAGTTAATTTTTCACTGGAGAAAAAGCTAAACACCATGCAGAAATCATCTGCACTATTTTTAATCACTGGGCTAGTAAAATTTCATAATTGATAGTGTCTTAGCCATTTAGGTGACTTCTTGAGATTAGACAAAAGAATTTGGTAGAAATTCTAGCCAGGACTTTGGCCATGACAAAAACAACCACTGTAAAGATAGACAGGTACTCTGATCCTTTTTCTAACCTCCCTACAGAACCTTCACTGTAAGTCACAGATAGGATCTCTCTTCTGAGATATCTGTGAAAGGATTCTCTGTCATTACTAAAGATACTGAATCAATCAGCAGACCACTATAATTTTCAGATGCACTAAGATTCCCCAAAGGAATTTAGCATGAATTACTTTCTCTTGCCTTATTTATATTTATGTGTCTATCTTTTGATAAGGGGGTACCCTAACCTTATGATTTCTTACTTGAGAACAATAAACCATACTTCCAATCTGATAATCTCATTTGATGCCTCAGAGGGGAAAAAAGAGAATCTTTAATTATATGGTGGTTGTGAAGGGAGCACACAGGCCCAGTCATAGAGTTAAGATGGAGAATGTTTCAGAAGAGATGACTAAATAATAAAAAATCATGGATAATAGAGTTTAAATATTCTTTTCACAGAAAGGGGTGTGTGTGTGTGTGTGTGTGTGTGTGTGTGTGTGTGTATCTTAGTTAGGGTTTCTATTGCTGTGAAAAGACCCTGACCATAGCAACTCTTATAAAGGAAAACATTTAATTGGGGCTGGCTTACGGTTTCAGAGGTTTTGTCCATTGTCTTCACAGTGGCGTACAGGCAGACATAGTGCTGGAGAAGGAGCTGAGAGTTCTACATCTTGATATGCAGGCATCAGAAGCAACTGTGTCCTACTGGGTGTAGCTTAAGCATATCCGATCTCAAAGCCCACACACACAGTTACACACTTCCTCCAGTGAGGCCACACCTACTCCAACAAGGGCACACCTTCTAACAGTGCCACTCCCTATGGGCCAAGCATTCAAACATAAGAGTCTATGGGGGCCATACTTATTCAAACCACCACAGTGTTTGTGTGACGTGTGTGTGTGTGTGTGTGTGTGTGTGTTTGTGTGTGTGTGTGTGTTTGTAGCCACTTTACAACAAATACATATTTTCATAGTAATACCTTATATGTGGCACATGTTTATTAAAAGTAACTGATAAAAATTTAATTTTTTAAAAAATGATCAAAGAAATTTAGTAGCAATTTCTCCAAAGATGCACAAATTGCCCACAAGCATGGGGGAAAACACTCATTGTCTCATCTCTAATAATTAGAGTAATAACAATAAATAGCAAATCAATAGATAATTCCATACCCATTAGAGTAGCAATTATTTAAAAACTAAGAATTAACAAGTATTGAGTATTGGAAAAGATAAGGAGGGTTTGGGACCTTTGTACCCTGCTGGTGGCAATGGTATGTGATATAATGACTATGGGAAAAGTATGGCTGTTCTTCAACAATGAAATGTAGAATTACCAAATGACCCAGCCATTCCACTTCTGGGATTATAGCCTAAGAAATGAAATCAGGGGCTCGGGCAGTTACTTGTACATATATGTACAAGGCAGCATTATTCTTAATTACCAAGAGGTAGAAGCAACTTAAGTATTCATTGACAGACTGATAGGTAAAATAAATAGTAGATAGATAGATAGATAGATAGATAGATAGATAGATAGATAGATAGATAGTTGGATAGATAGATGTGATATATATTCAGTAGAATATTACTACATTTTTAACATATTTATCTTCCTTTTAATTATTTGCAAGTGTATGTGTGTCTATGTGTAAGCATATATGCACATGAGTGCAGGAAGCCAGAATAGAATATTGGATTCCGCCTGGAGCTAGAGTTTCAGTCAACTGGGAGCCACTTAACATGGGTGCTGAGAACCAAACGTGGGTCCTCTGAAAGAACAATATGTGATGTTTACTGCCAAGCCACCTATAGAGCGCCTATCACATTTTCTTAAAAGAAAGAGAATTCTAACACATTCTGTAACATGAATGAACCTTAAAGACATTATGCTAAGTGAAATAAGCTAGTCACAAAAGTTCAAATATTGCACACTGCCCTTCCATAAGATGCTCAAATGGTCAATGTCATGGAGAGAGAAAATACAAAGGTGGCTGCCAGGAGCTGGGGTGAGAAATGGGGACTCAATAACCACAACTCGGAGCTTCAGCTGGTAGGGATGAAGAGCATTTCCTAGGAAGAATGACGGTGATAGCTTCACTCAAAATTTTAAAGTGGTGAATTCCATGTAATATCTATTTTTACCATAGTCCTTAATAATTAAAACTAAAAATTTAATTCTGCTCTCTCAACTGGTCCATCTCAACAAACTTCTCACAACATTTCTGTTGATTATGTTCAGACCTCCTAAAAAGGGAACATCAGGCTGACTTGAGTTGAATTTTCCCTCTACTGGGGATCCTTTCAACTTCATGCCCACAGACAACGCATTGTGTTTCATTTTCCTCATATATAAAATATGGAGAGTATTTTTACCAAGTCACAGAATTAAACAAGATTGTGTAAAAATGGCTGGCAAATAGTTCACACTCGGGAAATTATTGTTAGCACTATCAGCATCATTTTTTTTCCTACTTCAAATTCACAATGAAAAATTAGTACATAGCAGAATCCTTGTGCACAATAAGAGCTCCACGTCATTTTTTTTTTCTTGGAAGAAGATCCACATAGAGCCTACATAATTCAGCACTGAGTTACGAGACATAGGCATGCTTTGTGAGAAGACAGAGATTGCTGGAGACTACAAAGGCAAGATTTCAGGAAGAAAGAAATTTAAACAGGGGCCTTGAAGAGTGGTTGGGACTGGAATAGAAGATAGGGACTGGAGAAGTGATGGGAAACTTGAACAGAGGCAGAGAGAAGAATGAAATGATCCTGTGACACTTCCCCACTCTTCTATTAGTGACATTCATAAAAAGGATGGCTGGCAAACCACAAGAAAGCCTCAAGTGTATACTTCTGATGTTCTCATAGTATAGCAATCTGAGTTCATACAGTAGAGAGATGGCATATAGTGGAATTTGGTATGTAGCTTAGTGGTCGGGCAGCATGCTTAAGTCTCTGGAACTGATCCCAGGCACAGAAGACAGGGAGAAAGGAAAGAAGAAGGAAGGAATAAAGAAAGGAAGGGAGGGAGGGAGGGAGGAAGGGAGGAAGGTAGGGAGGGAGGGAGGAAGGTTGAAAATACTGATTTCTTCATTTTAGAATGTCAGTATTCTAGTGTTTCCTCTTGAGGCCTTTGATGGACTGGATGAAACTCTTCCAAACTATGGAGGCTATGCTGCTTAACTCAAATTCTCTTGATTCGAATATCAATCGTGTCTGAAAGAGAGCTTCCTTAGAACATTTAAAATGGTTTGACCAAATAATTATTACAAAGTTAACAAAAAGAAATGAATTGTCACACAAAGTAACACAAACAGGAAATTTAATACAGAGAACTGTTGCCTAAGAACATGAAAGAGTAAACAGGGATCCCTAAAAGGTATCTTAGGACAGAAGAAAAGTGCTCAGAAAGGACATGTTTGGAGGTGAGAGTTCAGAAATCACTGAAAAGGTTTGTTTGGGCTCACTGGATGCTGAGGTGCCCAGTCAGAATCAATCTATAGTCTCTGAGGAAACAAATATGAAACAAAAAGCAAAGTAACAGTGCTCAGGTAAACCAAGGAATGCAGCAGGTCAGTTGTATGAAGGGTATCAGGTTACTGATGCAGGTGTGAAGTCCGGAGAACATGGGGCCTGCATCACGGCAGCCAGCAGAACTCTTAGTGCTTAAGTAAGCCGTGACTGGTGCTTGGGCACAGGAGGAAGTCCAGTATGGTAAAGCATATGAGGGATGGTAGTATTCTATTTGATCTGGCAGCTGGTGAAACCTTTTTCTTCAGGAGTCCAGTGTTTTGAGTAACACTTAGTGGAGGAAAATCAGATCCTGAAATGTCCATCCTCACAGATGACCGAAGAGCATACAGAGCAGAAATCTGGACTAGGCCCCAGTCTGAATTGCCTGGGAATCCCTACTATGTTATTTTTGTCCAAGGTGAGAACCAGGGAAAGCCCTAGACAAGCCGCACTTAGCACTAGAGAAAGTCTCAAGGGCTCCAGAGTAGGAAATAGCATTATTTAGGCTCTTTTGAACACCCAAATCCAGAAGGATTGTTACATTAAATTATCAAAAGACTGACACAGAGAAGCTCAGTCTTCATATATAAGTGGTTGGTTTCTTTGTCTAGATCCCTGGGATGTAGTGGTAGAGCCTATTGGGTAGGGAATATTAGTTCATACTTTGAAAGGCAGAAGAGTCAACACGAATCACTGGATGATCTGAGACACTGGCACCAAATGCCAAGGACTTGAGCAAATTCAGTGTCAAGAGAAAATAATGAAACTGAGGTGAAGATTTCAAAAGAAAAGCAGAATTTCTCTTTATCAACTCATTTCAAAAAGAGCAAAAGCAGAACAAGAAGGAGGAGAATCTGAAAAGAGGGCATGGAGCCATATGTCCTATGCGCGAAGAGGCAGGGTAAGCCATCATGTCTGTAGACAAAATCTGAACCCATTGTGAACTAGAACTCTCAACTAAGGCACTTCTTTTACAGCAAGGGCACCATGCTTAACCAGTGATGACAAATAATTGAAACATTAGACTTGGAAAAATCCAACCATCAGAGAAAATGACCATAAGAGCCGAAGAGTTGATGAGAGTAAGAGAAGACTTGTAGCTCAGTGGCAGAGAACGTGCCTAGCCTTTGCAAGGCCCTGTGTTCAGTCTCCTAAATTGTGAGAAAGAAAAAAAGATAGTGAGATGTCTAATCAGAAAACCAGTCAGACTCTAGGTAGGACTTGAATGTCCAATGTGACATCTAGCCGATGATACAAGGACCACAGAATGGTGGAAGAAGAGAAAGGCAAAGGAACTCATCGATGCTCAGGTTGTTAACCCAGGCATGGGAGAGGCAGGGCTTGACAAAGATCCAGAAGTTATCCCCTCTAGGCAACTCAGCATTAAGAGCCTGGTTCTCTGTAGTGGAGTGAGCCTCTGTCTAGGAGTGGCAGGAACATCTTAGTCCAAACATTTATACACCATGAATGCAATGTCATGCATTATCTTAAACACTTTACATCTGATTGAACTCTTAAAACAACCCTATTTTGGGCCGGGTGGTGGTGGCGCACGCCTTTAATCCCAGCACTTAGGAGACAGAGGAAGGTGGATCTTTTTGAGTTCGAGGCCAGTCTGGTCTACAGAGTGAGATCCAGGAAAGGCACAAAGCTACAGAGAGAAACCCTGTCTCGGGGGGAAAAAAAAAACCAAAAAACCCTAAAAACAAAAAACAAACAAACAAACAAACAAACTACCCTAATTTGCAGAAAAGAAATTGAGGCACAGGGTGATTATGATGTCAATAGCAAATCATTTAAGTGACTCACTAAGTAGTATAATGGGGACCCAAACTCCACTTCTCTGGGTGTAGAGTCCCTCTACAAATGTAGGGGCAGGAGAGGGAGAGGGAGAGCATAGTAGTGCCCTTTTCCTATGACTTTACCTTCTGAGGTTTCAGTGTTTCCATTACCTGTGGTCAACTGTGTTTAAAAAAAACCTAAATGGAAAAGTCCAGAAACAAATAATTCATCTCATATTGCAAGCCTTTCTGAGTAATGTGATATATTTTATCATCTCACTGCATCCCACTCTTGACATAAAGCACGACTTTTTGTATTGTATCTACAGTCCATATACTACCCCCCCCCATTTGTCACTTATTGGCCATTTCGATTATCAGATCACCGGTCCTAGTGTCATGGCTTTTGTGTTTATTGCTTTAGTTAATTATGTTCATAATGTATAGAAGTATTGATCCAAATGAGTGACACAAAACCCAGAAGGACCAACCAAGTCTTGGACTATATGGCAACATTTCAAGGCATGCAGAAAAATGTTTATAATCAGGGTCCAGCACTCTCTGCTTTACACATCCACTGGAGTCCTTGGAATAGACCCTCTGAGGATACATGAGCCCTATTGTGCATTTAGACAGGACACTTTAAAACAAGCATTTTGTCAGAGGGCACATGGTACAGAATGCCTTTGTTGGACTGACAGCTTTCAGGCTGTTAACTCAGTTTCACTACTTCACAGTCTTTTCTTTTTTAAAAGTGTGAGTGTTGAGACAAGGTCTATACACCTCAGGTTTTCCTTCTACTCCCTGTGTAGTCTAGACTGGCCTCCATCTCATGGCAATCTTGTCTTCATGCCCTGAGTACTGCTATTCAAGGCATATACCACCATATCCAGTCCTTCAGTCCCCTTTTGTAATGATAAGTATTGCATGGTTGTGCATAAACATCTAAGAGTAAGTTAGGAGCCAAGGAAAAAGTGTAACAACTGAGCCATTCAATTGAGAACATAAATTTCTCTTCAAAGCTGTAGAGTTGGGTAGCCCAAACTCAAATACTGTTGGCAACCCTCCCCTTGGCCAACTTTCAAGAAGAAACCTGTTTGTCTGACCTGAACATCAGGATTTGTCCAATGACAACAAGCTCCTTTAGCTGCAAGGGCTCCCATGAAGACAAGTTCCTTTAGCTGCAAGGGCTCCCAGAACCTCCTGGAGCCTGGAATCTTGCTGCTGCCAGGAAACAACATGATGGAGTCAGCCTGTATTTATCACACTGAAAACCTGATTCCCCACTTCAGGCAAACTGAAAAAGAAAGCACAAAACTCTCAGTTGGCAGCCAGTTACCTCTGTTGATGTTACATCTGCAGCCAGGGATTTTTATAAAAGCAAGGAAAGAGCCATAGCTCTATGGAAAGATGAAATACCTTATGGGCATACTCCTGCTTGGAAGGGTGAGTGGTTGCAAATTTAGAAATTTATGAAATTGTCTTCATCTCTTTTTTTTTGATCAAAATAAAAGGGAATGTCAAAAATCACAAAGCTTTAGCTGGGAAACTATTATTACTCGTCAACGAGGGTGTGATTTTTGCCTTCACTTGACTTTCTATTTTCTGTCATTTTCCTCCTATCTTGCCTGCTTGGAGGAGAAAAATGAAACACAAACAAACACATAAATAAATGCATACATAAATAATCTGAAATAATCTAGGGAGGGGCTTGTAGTTCCTCAAGAGTCATGACTTCTATTTTTCCACAATACAAAGAGGGCGAAAGGCAAGGCAGTGAAAGCCTTCTTCTTCTCTCCTTCCTTCTCACCCATGCCCTTTACTTCTCCCGTGGTCCTAGGGCATGGTCGGTCATAAGCTTCTTCCCATGACCACCAAAGAATGGTGGTTTTAGTTGCTGGCAGGGAGAAGGCGCTCCAAACGGCCACCTAGAGATAAAGGGCCCAGTGTCATTAACAGAGCTCTGATGGACACTTCTCAATTTTGCTCCAACCCTCCAATTTTTATAGCTTCTCACTTCTGTATTGTATTCATCTTTACATGGGGTGCTCCCCTTTAAGACAGTCTTTTTCTGTCTAGATTTGTCTTGTCTCTGTTTTTCTTCACTCAGAATGATCTCTTTCTCATGGTAAAGATGTCTTTCCCTGCCTCCTTAAAAGTCTGTGGATTTTCAGGGTTGTACTCCCAGATAAAGTGAAACATACACACAGTGTTCTCAGTTTTTTTCTCCTTTTCAAAGACTAGGAGACGTGGCAGCAACAAATTTCTATCATGTTCAAACCAAAATTTTGACCGAAGCAAAAACTCAAAGGCATCCATAGGTACTTTTATTTTAACAGAAAAGCCTCACAAATGCACACATGCCCTTGTCTTTCTTCTTCTCCATAAAGACAATCTATTTTAGAAGTGCATTCACTCTAGGTTGGGTTTTTGTCCTCATTATTGCTTGATGTGTCACGTCTCGGAACACTCTGACCTTTGGAATTCATTCTGCAAAAAATATCGTTTCCATGATAGACAACCCCAACATCACCCAAGGTCTTCTGGCACAAGCAGCCTGGGTTCCTTTATTCTCGGTCTATAGCTTCTGGACAGCAGTAAACAATTCCTAGTTAAACCCCCTCAGCAACCATGCTATGTTAATCAGTCCTGCACACAGGCAGCAGCTGGACCTGTGAACTGGCTCCAGAATAGACAGCAGTGCCAGAGGAATTCTGTGCCTTGGACAAAAGAATATAAAGTTGTGGGGAATGCAGCCTTGAAGAAATTTTCATTGTTCCATCACAGCGAAGAAAGACTTTTGGCAGCGCATTAGGGAAGGGATCAAACAGAGCCAATTTTTATGATCATTGCCAAGCTAAATGACTGAATTTTTCTTAAGGAAGTAGGGTTTTTGTTGTTGTTGTTGTTGTTGTTATTGTTGTTTTGGTTTTTTGTTTTTTGATTTTTAAGGCACAACAGTAAAATTGAAGCCAGGTTTCAATTGTCCTTTATCTCTAGAAAACATTGATTAATGAGCATGGCACCACAGTGCCAGCAGTATTAGGATGAGATCGAGTGGAGTCTCTTTTTCAACATCTGGATCTCACCAAGAGACGGGTTTAAAGGTTCTTGTACCAGGGAAACCTAGATAAAAGAATACACTAGAAAGCACAGCTGCAGGGAAATCCACACACGCTACAATGCCCCATGACCAAAGTGACACTGCAGCTGCTATCATCAGGGGCACAGAAGGCTCGTCAGCGGGGAGCATGAGGCAGCAGCTGAGATTAGTAAAAATGCCATCTTGGCCATGGTGCAGAGCTTGTAAGAGAAAGCATCCCTTTTAAATCTAATCCATTTTACTCACGCACACGTAACTTTAGGGAAGAGCCTCTTAAATGACTAAAGGCCCTACTCCTGGTTGTAGAGTGTGCCATGACTAAACTTTGCTGAATTCACCCTACATCCAAGAATGTGGAAGGACCCTGACATTCCATGAGTGACCAAACGGTACTGACACTCAGGCCAGCATCACCTTGTCTGTATAATGGGCCCTCACAAGGCAGACTCAGTGGGTATTTGCTTTCAGTGAACACATCAGTTGCTTACCAATGGAATAAGTTCATTGGGTTTTATTTCTATTTCTAATTCATCTTTAAGATGCCCCTGAAAATGTAACTAAGTAGCCAAAATGTTGAATAACACAAGCATTTATCATTGATTCCAAAAACCAACAGTCCTTGTATCCCAGTGATCCAAGAAGCCAGACATTTGATAGATGCAGTGTGAAAAGACACTTCTGGAAGACAGGGTTCATGTTCTGCTTCTGTGTCGTCTGTGTAGTACTGGAGCATATCACTGGATCTAATAGTCTTCCTCTAAAAAGGTGAATATTAAGATATAGTTCATGAAAACGTATAAGATACTACTTATAATTGAAGAATTTCCCTGCATCCATTCACCTATGTGCCAAAGACATGT
>CABHPH010160334.1:0-37087 GCA_902168325.1 Peromyscus nudipes | reverse complement strand
ACGGGAGGCAGAGACAGGGTTTCTCTGTGTAGCTTTGCGCCTTTCCTGGAACTCACTTGGTAGCCCAGGCTGGCCTCGAACTCACAGAGATCCGCCTGCCTCTGCCTCCCGAGTGCTGGGATTAAAGGTGTGCGCCACCAATGCCCAGCTGCTTTCTCTCTTTTAAAGTAATTTTTGTTTTTATTTTATGTGCATTGCATTTATGTTTTGCTTATATATCTGTGTGAGGGTGTCAGATCCCCCGGAACTGGAGTTACAGGCAAGCGTGAGCTGCCATGTGGATTCTGGGAATTGACCCTGGTCATCTGGAAGAGCCGCCAGTGCTCTTAATTGCTGAGTCATCTCTGCAGCCCCGGTTAATGCTTTCTTGATGCTGGACATTATTCTAAGTACTTCAGAGTTTCACCTTACTTAACTGTATGGGGTAAAAACCTTTGGGGAGACAATATTGACTGTCCCTGTTTCAGAGCTGAGGGGAAGGTATAGCAGGGTGGACACACCTATAAACAACACGAAGCTGAGGCCGAGTTCAAGGACCAGAAGACGCGTTCATACTTGTCTGCTCTACCCCCTTTTGTATTAATATTAATGCTTTACACTTCATCGTAAGCCTACGTGTACTATACTTTGTGAAGTCATTGAATCAACTGAAATGGGATGAAAATGGTCCCAGATAACAAACCCCTCTGTGTTTTAAATGCAGGTTCATTTCAGGAGCTCATTTAGAGATTCTTAGTTCAGGATAAGGAAAGTGAGATGCTCTGGAGGTTTCTACTGGCCTGTGATGGCAGATGATTGGCTGACAATGCTTTCAGTTGACAGAACAGTCGTCTATTTGCTCTCTTCCAGGGCTTCTATAAGCGGACACCAGACTACCCTCAGATTAGAGAATGGAAGAGGATGGGCTGTTTCCCCGTCCCTATGGTCCACTCCACCTTCCTGATTGACCTCAGGAAAGAGGCCTCCAACAAGCTGGCTTTCTACCCCCCACACCAGGACTACACCTGGACCTTTGATGACATCATCGTTTTTGCCTTCTCCAGCAGGCAAGCAGGTACTGTTTGTGCTTGGCTGCAGGTTGCCATGGAAACACTGCCAAAGTCATGTTCCTGTGTCCTGTGCGTATTTAAAAACACCTCAATCTCAATTTCAAGTCTGCTAGAGACAATGAACTGTTTGAAGCAACCATGCCAGAATCCTCTGTGGTGCTATCCCTGGGCACCAAAGATCAAGAGCCAGGGCTGGCTCCACAGAGGACTCCACTCCCTTTTGGGAAGGATCTGAGTTGATGGGGAGACAGTCATGATGAGAGTCTTGAAAATCTCACTGGCTCTCTAGAGATAACGGTACGGCTATTGCTAAATACAAGAATCCTGTTATTAAATTGGAACCTAGAACAATACTGGTGAAGTCTCCAGTCTTCGCAGATGGAACTATTTCTTCTCAGAAATAACCTGTGCCGCTGTAGTGGCTCTGTCCCATAGTCCTTAGCAGCCCAGATTCCATCTTCACAATCTCTTCCCACTTCAGGAGGCATTGCTCTTAGCTGTAGGATCCAAGGCACCTCATCACCAAGGATGCACCATACATTAAGGCAGAAACTGGGCTGTAGGACTCCACCCTTATCAGAGCACAGTCCAGAAGTTGAACACAGTACTTCCATGCATATCCCCTCTGCCAGAACTTAGCAAGAGGTCACTTCCTAACTGGGAGGGAGGCTCAGAATGCCATCTTTATTCTGTGTGGTCATAAACCCCAACTCTCTCACTCTTGAGAAGAGATATTGGAAGTAGTCAGCGATCTCAGCCTCCATCTCTGTGGAAGGAGATGCAAACCAGACTTAAGAACCTGGTGAGTCACCACGGCCACTGGATTTTATGGGCTTCTTGACAAAGCCAACAACAGGAAGGCAAGGTGTTTTGTTTTTCTTTCTTCTTTTTCTCTTTTTCCTTCCTCCCATTCGCTTGGGGAGACTAATTCACAAAAACAGTTCAGGAAGATTCATGACTTTACTAGGGCAAAGCTTTCTTAAGTACCTCAGGCCTTCCTGACTGCAGCCAGGGCCCATTAGAATGGGTCGTTTAGCCTCTAACAAAATGAGTTTAGAAACCAAGAAGATGGTGAGATAAATTCATGATGTCTACTTAAGTTATGGTGGAAACGATTTTGCAAAGATCCCTGGTGTTAGGCCTGGAAGAGGGATGCAGACTATCCTGGAGCTTTTCATCTTTGCTGCTTATATGGCCTGTTCACCAGGACTTTATACATTATGTGTCAGGCTTCCCATGTGGCTAGGGATTGGATTTCTGTGTCATGGCCACAAGAACCCTCCTGTGTACCAGCCAGGCATCTTCCAATAATCCACTGTGAGCCAAATAAGTAATGTGAGTGGTGGGCAGGCCAATTTACCTCTAGGGCATCCGTTGTGGTAGTCACAAGTGCATTCTGGTATAGGGATGGTAGTCCCAAGGGCTAATGGTCTTGAGACTAAGCTGTAAGCTCCAGGTGGAGAGAGAGAAGTCAGAACTGTCCCTTGAGGACAAAGATTTGGTACTAATGACTTACTGTGTGACCCTGGACCAATCAGAGCCTGAGTCCAATTTTTTATCACTAGGAAAGAGATTATTTATTAATCTTCGTTATTCAGGTATATGTGAGCTTGGGAAGGGGTTTGGTGTCATCATAAGGAAAACAAAGCACTTTCCTCATAACACTCCCCCCTCCTTCCCAAAGATTCACCAGAAACTTTTACTACAAGATACTCTCAGAGACCTTATTATCGGCATATCTCCTTGTTTTTTTTTCTTTTGTTTTTATCATATTATCCATGAACATAGTTGAAAGACAGGACTTACGATTTTTTTTAAAATGAGTACTCATAATGTGTCACTCCTGAAGACGGGTGCAAAAGCATAGTATTTGTATCTTTGTTTCTAAGTAGCATGCACCCTTTTCTTCTTTTCTTTCTGTCTTTTAGCTTTCTTTTTTTTTTTTTTCAAAATCAACTCTCCATTACAGAAGATGATACGTTAGCTCACTTCCCTTTGGCCTTCTCTGTGGAAACACACCCTTCCTTCCCACCTTGTCCTCTCCATGTAATTTAATATGCTGAGTGTTGGGGGTGGGTAAGTGGCAGAGGACGTGGGTTCAGTTCCCAGCTCATGCATGGTGACTCACATCTGCGTGTACCTCCAGTTCCAGAGGATCGATGCCTTCTTCTGGCCTTTTTGGGTATCACACACATATGTAGCACACAAACATACATATAGGCACTCACAAATACACATAAATAAAAATGAATAAATCTTTTTAAAAGACGCTGCAGGTTTTTATTAGATTAATGATCCTAAGACACCAAGATCATTATAAATTTTTCCTTCATTATACTTAGTAATCCTTTCTCTTTCATCACCTCTGTGGGGGGGGGTATGTGTGTGAGAAAGAGAGAGACACAGTGAGAAAGAGAGATCACTGATACAAATGAAAACTAATTATTAATTTTCTCAAGCTCTTAGAGTATTCATAATTACCAACTGGCCCCTTTTGCATGTTAGAGGATCCCAAGATGTCTGTCTTGAAGTCTTCTGACACACTCTAATCTCAGAGCAGTCGCAGCCACCAGCCTGGGACCCAGTTTGCTTCTGTCCTGCATCACCTGCCTTGGGTCTTGAGTCTTTTTTGTACATGGTGATCTTTCTCCTTCTTCTTACTCACCTCCTACTCTTCTTCCTCTTTATTCATCATCTAGTAACTTTCTGAGAAAGTGTGATGAAAAGTAATATTTTATGGACTTGCATTTCATGTCTGAAAATGCCTTTCTTGTACCTGCTCATATGACGGATAGTTTGGCATCATATCCCTTTGTATGGAAGCCTTGGGGCATTAAATGGTAAAAGGGGGTTTGTCTAACTAGAATAGAGAGGCAGCCTAAACATCAAGTCTTTTTTTCTTTCTACTTTCTTAGTTCATTACAACTTTGTAAATAGTCACATTCCGGTTTGTAGTTCCCAGAAAAAGTCACGTGAGCAAATAGCACAGCTAGTGAGTTCCATTGAAGAAGACAGGAGAGGAGACAGCACCTAGTGAGACCAACCAGAACCAGTGAAGGTGGAGGACAAAGGCCCTGTTCTTTCCTTGTTCTTCTCTGTTAATGCCAGAAGACAGCTTCACCTGGCTTGGCAGGTGATGTAGCTGATGGCTGGAAATTTCATCTGCCCCATGTAAAGATGTCACAATGCAGATAATTTCCTCAGGAAAACACGGCTGATTGTAGCAATTAACAAGTCAGAGGCTTGGGTGCACGGTCCAGAGCTTGGCAGGTCTGTGCTTGTAACTGAGTAAGCTGGTTCCATTGCTGGAACTATGAGACCATCCTGAGTCCTCATGCCTACCTGGCTGGCTGAACAGAGGTGCTTTATAGTTTTCCCAGTTCACTGTGAATTCTAGAACTGAATATAAGAGAACTATGACATTGCTGGCTCTGCCACACTGCAGGTTCTTAATAGGATTTGATGGGAAGGATTATTTTTCCCCTTTATGGACTTATTTTTGAGAATTCTGTTCATTGGTCGCTCCAAATCCATGCCAGCACAGGGCAAAATTAAAGCCAAGAAGAATCATGGGAAATTATAAATTTCCTTTGTACCTTCTAAGTGTTTTGTTTTCGTGTGCTTGGATTTAGCTTTAATAATCTGTCGGCCTTGTAGGCTCTTCCTGCTTGCTTTCATGTCAAATATGGATTTCATTCTTCGTCTTCTTCTTATTTCCTGTAGGTGGATTAGACTGTTCCATTCTGCTCCCTGGAACGGGAATTCTTCCTTCCTGCCTGATTGCTTCATGCCCCTATACTGTGCATTTCATGCCACAAATGTGCTTTTTCTTCAGAAAGAAAAATCAATTTCCTCTGGACTGAAGGATGGCCCAGGGTTTTTTAAGAACCTCCAATTCTGTGTTTCAATTTTTTTAATAAAAGAATGTTGCGAAGCTCTATAGTCAGTTCCCCCCAAATGAGCCATTTGTTCAGTTTCTGTGTTGAACTCAGTGTCAGCCACAGTCCAGTCTCCCTCTCTTACTAAGAAGTGTGTGTGTGTGTGTGTGTTTTATTGGTTGTCTCGGTTCTCTCAAACCTTCAGGCATCCAGATGTACCTCTGCAACAAAGAACACTATGGCTACCTGCCCATCCCTCTGAAGCCCCATCAGACGCTGCAGGAAGACATCGAGAACCTCATCCATGTGCAGATAGAAGCAATGAGTGAGTGAGCTGGGATCCAGGGCAACAATGCCTAGTTCACAGTCACAGAAACCAAACCAACTGTGGCTCTCCTCTTCTAGGCCTGACATCTCATGGCCGTCATTCTGTCTTGGCTGAGGCACAGATATTCCTCTGTCTATGAAATTCTTAAGTTTTTCTTATTAGATACAAATATAACAAAGTCATTGTCCTAGGGAGCTTCCTATTTTGGTGGATAGCTGGGTCCATGAGTAAATGCTTGTCCTATGATGCAGTAAATGCTACAATAGTACTGTGTAGAATTAATTTAAGTCTTATTTTTGCTACTTTCTAATTATATGACTCTGGGAAAGACACTTCTTTAAGGTTTGGGGGCAAATTCATGCACGTGTGTGTGTGTGTGTGTGTGTGTGTGTGTGTGTGTGTGTGTGTACACTAACACAAGAACAGCAATTATAACTTCAACTCAACAATATCTTATGATGTAACATACACCGTGCTGAATACCTTTTGTATACTCTCTCAATAATCATCATAACAATACCATGAAGGGGAACTATTTTCCCCAAAATAAAGTTGAAGAAATTCAAGTATAGACGGTTCTATCATTCTCCTGATGACAGACTAAGATTTGAACCAAACTTGGAGTCTCCAAATCCCATGTCCTTAAAAACTGTGTTGTCATTTTCCCTGAGTTGAGTATAATTTCAGAATGGCTATGTTTAATCATCAGTAGCTAAACTTACTGCTGGCCAAAGGAGAAAAGGTAACTTCTCCATCAGTTCTGGAGAGTGTGTTGGCAGTGTCTTCCCAACGGGAGTCTCCTCTGTGACTATCACAGTGGAGGTGAGTAGGAGACACAGTGGAGAGTGAGTGTGGAGAGTGGCCAGACACCAAGCAGAGGACCTCTAATGGTTTAGAAGACACTGGACTGTTCTGGAAGGGAGGAAATTTTGAAGGAATTTGAACTAAGAGATGCCAGTTGAAATTCAGATTTAGAGAGGTCACTCTAGGGAAACAGAATAAACAAATGGGTCATGGGCCAACAGTGAGCGCTGGTCTACACCAGAGCTGAAAAGAATATTTTGGACATTAGGCAGAGGATGGTTAGAATCTGAACTAAAGCTTTGGTGACAGAAATGGAAAAGAGTTTTTCAAATGAGGTAATAGAAAGCAGGATGTAGATGTGAGAAGACGAAGCCAAGAAAAATGCAGCTAAGAATTGGCCACAGGTGGATGAACAACAGAAGGGGTACAGGAACATCTTTAATGTTCAGATGAATTAGGGATTTGAAATAGACTGCGGCTTTAAAGACAAAAGAGACGTTTTAAGGAAAAGCCCACAACTCTATTTTGTAGACCCACTGAGTTGCCTGTGAGTACCTCTTTCCTGGTCTCTTCACCGATGAACAACCTTTGACCATGTCAGTCTCAGCACCTAGAATACTGCTCGCTGCCTCCTGGTAGAGATGCAGTAGTTCCCGGCTGACCACTGAGTGGATGAACAGATGAATTAATGACAGAATGAGGATTAACCCACTGACAGCATTTCTTGGACCAGCCCTTAGGAATGCTTTTCAAGAATCTCCTCCCCACTTCTCTCTGTGTGTACAGTGTGTGTGTTTATGTATGCACGCACATGTGTATGCATGGATGTAAATGTGCACATGTGGAGGCAGAGGTCCAAAGTCTGTCTTCCTCTGTAGCCCTCCACCTTATTTTTGAGACAGTCTTCTCATTGAACCTGGAGTTCACTGAGAAGTTCGGCTGAGCTGCCTGACCAGCGAGTGACTCAGGGACCCTGCCTGACTCTGCAGTTCTCCCCACAGTGCTGTGCTTATAAGAATGCACTAGCATCTCTGGCTTTTCAACCCGGTTCTGGGATTTGAACTCAGGTCCTCATGCTCAATGCAAGTCCTTTACCTACTGAGCCACCACGCCCTGCCTCCCCCAGCACCACTTTTGTGAATTTCTTCTCTATGTTGTTTCTGCCTCTTTCACATGCCCCAGGTTCTAGGAGACAAGCTCGGTCGGTATCTCGTTGCCTTGTATCTCAAACACCTCACATAGTGCACGACATATGATGGGAAGCAAACAAATGTTTCCTGAATGTATGGCCAGACATTTGAATAAATTAATAAGTGAAGGAAAACCGTACTGACAAGAGCATTGAGCCCAGAGACAGAAAAATCATCTTAAACCCAGGCTCTGTTGCTTATGAAGACAGAAACATTTTAGTTTTGGGTTTTTTATTTTGTTTTGTTTTGTAAAGTGAAGATAACTTACTTTGCAGAACTGAGAGTAAAAAATGATACATATGCCGGGCGGTGGTGGCTCACGCCTTTAATCCCAGCACTCGGGAGGCAGAGGCAGGCGGATCTCTGTGAGTTCGAGGTCAGCCTGGGCTACCAAGTGAGCTCCAGGAAAGGCGCAAAGCTACACAGAGAAACCCTGTCTTGAAAAACAAAAAAAAAAAGATACATATATAAAATCAGCTACTGAAAATAAGGAAGTGTGACAATCACACATATATAATCAGCTTCACAAAATAATGAAGGGTGACAATTATTATGACTCCGTTTAGCTCTTCATGAAAGTGCTGACCCTTATTCTTGCCATTTCGTGGCTGGCAACCTTGACTCCCAGTGTTGGCTCACAGAGTGACCAAGCAGACCTTGTGCTCTGTTGTGTTCTTCCGCATGCCTGGGCATAGGAAAAGTTCTCGTACATATGGTCAATAAAGATCTTAATGATTATAACTTCCAAATACGCAAGCCCCTAGTCTAGGTAGACTTCCCTTGAGAAGAGCCTGTGGGTCCAACCTTTCACTACACTTTCCTTGTGCATGGCCACACACGTGCTAAGCAGTGTATCTATGGCATTTTATTTAGTCCTTACATTTACTCTATCTCATTTTAACTTTGTTAAGAGTTCACACCCTGAACTTTACCACACAGGACATAACTGAAATATTAAATCAATTGGAAACTCACAGGCAACTCAGGGGATCTAAAAATAAACTCACAGATTTTTCATTCAAACTTGTCTTTTACTCTTAATGCCTTATTCCACTTAAAGATAAAAGGTTGGTGGTTATAATGCAAAACTAGGCATGGAAGGTCCATGTAGGAAGGGTAAAATGCTGGTAATATGAAATCATAGCTGTGAAATCTCTAACTAGAGGTGAATGAGATATTAAACCACACAGGACTTGGGTTTCACTAGGCAGTAGAAATCAGCTCCTGGAAGTTATTGGGGAATAGTGATTGAAGCATTAAACACGTAATTTTTAATGACTAGATGTGGGATCCGTACCTGTGATTTGAGTCACTCCACAAAGGCACTAGGAAGTCAAAACACATTATTGTCAGAGGATCACAGTTTAATTGAGGAGAGAAGATTAATATTAAAAAGACCTCAGTAGTATAGTGTGCTGTGAATGGAGCAGATGCAAAGGCAACAGGAATCTAGACAGAGAGAAGTCACTATGGCCTGTGTGGTCACGTCCAGCCCTGATGCTTCTTCAGCTATCTTGGATAGAAGTTGGTAGCTCAGACAAGAGGTTTGATATGGTCAGGACACAACAGGATGAGGAAAGAGACTGAGCAGACAAGGACTTTCCATCCTGGAAGAAAGTGCGCTAAAATATTAGGAGTAATAAAGTTTAAGAGGTTGAAATGGTTTGACTGATGTGATCCTTAATTAGACAATCCAGAAAAAGTAAAATATCCATCCTAAAGAACTAAAGAAGGCTTTAGGGGGAGAAAAAGGTCAAGCTATAAATATTCACTCAACCTATGGATGTACATAATTTTCCATAGTAATGAAATACAGCAATGAACAAAACAAGCAAAAACCTTGCCACCAAGAAATTATATTCTATCAGAGATATAGATAATATATCAAGGAAGCAGATACATGAATCTTTGGGAGGAAAATTCCAAGCAAAAAGAACAAAACATATAAAGACCACTAGAGAGGAGAAATCTTGTGAGTGTTCCAGGGCTAGAGGCCAATGTGGTGGGGAATGAGAAGTTGGGTAGAGGGAGATGAAGTCATGGATGGATGCAGAACACACTGACCATGGCAAGGAATTGGATTTTATCCTAAGAGTAACGTGAACCCATAGGATGGTGTGGTGTAATTTATGTATTTAGAAAGATCACTTAAGCTGTGGTATGGATATTAGAGTATAAGGGATTAATACATCTCTCCTGCTGAGAGATGTTAGTGTTTGAGATTGGAGCTGTAGCAAGAAGTAATGAGAAACAGACAGGTTTAAAGTACATGCCAATGGCAGAGCCCATTGTACTTATAGAGGCTTGGTACTTATAGAGGCTTGGAGGCAGTCCATTAAGCAAGGGGGGAATTAAGAATGACTCCAGTATTTTGGTCCATATAACTTACTGAGTTGAAAAAGTCTTCACTTCATTGTGTATGCTTGAAGTATTTATTGCATGTCTGAGTAGAGAGGCAAGGAGATACGTGGTTATATGAATCTATGGGTTCAGGGAAGAGATTCCATCGAGAGAGACATTGGAGAATCATTAACACCACAAGGATATTTGAAACCAAGGAACAGTGTGACCTCATGTAGTAAAACAAAGGAGGACAGATCCCCAGAGTAGTCTAACAGCCAGAAAGCTGGGAATTAACAAGGAGGTGTATTTGGAGAAAGAGCCAAATGCTGTTGGGAAGCCAAGTAAAATGAGGGTGAAGAAGTGATCCTCAGTAATGTCAAACTAGAACACTGTACCAGATGCTCGTGTCTGAAATCTTAACACTTAGGAGGCTAAGGCAACAGGATCAAGAGTTTCAGGCCAGCCTGAGCTACATAGCAAGTTTCAGACTATCCTGGGCTACAGAGTGAGACCCTGTCAAGAGAGGAGTGGAGGAAGAGAGAGAGAGAGCTGTCATCGGTTTTCATAAGAAGCACTTTAATGCCGTGATAGGGGCACAAGCTGATTGGAATTGGTGAAGAGAAGGGTGAGATGAGAAAAAGGGGTCTTGACAGGGTGTGGAATAGAGAAATGGATGGTGCTGCTGGAGGAAGCACAGAACAATTGTCCCTGCCCTGGTGGTCAAGCGTGGGTCTCAGTCCGAGGGACTAGGGTGCTGGTGCAGGTCTATGTCCTGACCCTTTCTCTAACAAAGCACCCTGTTCTGTCTTCCAGTTGACAATCCTCCAATGGAACCTTCCCAGTTTGTGTCAGTGGTCCCTAAGTATCCAGACAAGATGGGATTTGATGAGGTAGGAAAGTCTCTCCCCCGACCCCGTGTGTGTGTGTGTGTGTGTGTGTGTGTGTGCACATGTTGCAGAGACTTGTGTGTTCATGTTGAAACAGAAGACCACACATCTGTCTGAGAGCAAGCAGGCAAGCTTGGCAACTGGAAAGGTCCTGAGGACCTGGGTTTGTTGTCCTTCTCTTTTCTGGTCTTCACAAAGGAGGAGCGTAGAAAACTGAGTCATAAGGAATTATGTAGCAATGAATGTGAATTTGCTATGTATTTTACCAAACTTTTTATTGAGGTTCAAGGGTAAGGTAAAGAGGATGTATGTTTTAGGTTCTGGAGACATGAACTTTATTCTGCTGTAGCTGAGTGGATGGAAACTGTTCTAGAACACTCTATGCTTTGTTTTCTTTCTGCTTTCCTTCTACGGGACAAGGTTGGAGGGCAGAGTAGAAAGGACAAATGAAGAGAGAAATACATTCTAAAATTGTGTCTTTCGGCAGGCAGGAACTTTTGGTAGTTCCCTAGGGCCGTATCTACTGTTATAAGTTATAACAGTTAGAAGTATTTAAACAACACAGCAGAGGTGGGCATTTAGCTAAGTGATAGAGCACTTTCTTGGGATAAATGAAGTCCTGGGTTCAACTCCTACCACCACAAATGAAAGGGGGGAGGGGAAGGAAGAGAGAGAGAGAAAAGGGTAGGGAAATGGGGAGAGAGGAGAAGAGTGGTGAGGGAAAGGAAGAAGGGAGAGAGGGATGGAGGGAGGCAGAAGAGAAGAAAGGAAGGAAGGAAGGAAGGAAGGAAGGAAGGAAGGAAGGAAGGAAGGAAAGAAGGAAGGAAGGAAGGAAGGAAGGAAGGAAGGAAGGAAGGAAGGAAGGAAGGAAGGAAGGAAGGAAGGAAAGCAGACTATAAAGAGGTATTTTTCTTGGTAGTGTGTAAAACAGACAGATGGTCAGCAGACCAGAATTGCAAGTCTGTGTGGCTGAGCCTGGGTGCTGAGGAGTTCTGTGGTCTGGAGCCATGACCTGCCAGGGGTCCACAAACTGAGACAGAACTCTTCCAGAGGTTCTGGATTTAAGCCAAGCATTGTGCTTTCAACTCCGTACACTTTAATGGGAGGGAAAAGCCTTATCACATCAGAACATTATTAACATCTGTGTCTCCCAAACATGTTCATCCCAAGGAGCTAAAGGAACTAGGAATTGGGATCTCTTCTACAAAACTGACTTGAAGCTAGACTTCCAAGTAGGAATGGGTACTTCGTGAATATCAAAAAGTGACTGTGCTGTTTCCACAGAAGGCTGAAGAGGGAGGGATGAATTTAAATGTAGCAAAGTATAAATAGACCCTATTGAGTCTATTTCTATTTACTAAAAATAGTGAATCGTTTTCAAAACTGACCAATGCTACAAGGGTGGGCTGACCAGTGCCACGAGGGTGGGCGGGTCCTACCTGGGATGGCCCCTCCCCTCCCCTGCCCTCCCCTGCCCTCCCCTCCTCTCCTCTTTCCCCACTCCCTCCCCTCCCACACAGCTTCCCCCTAGTGAGTGCAGCTCTCATTCCTTGGGGCTCTGGACTCTCCTCATTCCCTAGGAAACAATGCTCAAGTGTCTTTCAGTATCTTCCCTGTTCCTCCTGGCATCATATTTCTGTGAGGACCAATCACAGCAAATGAAACAAAACCAGGACCGTCGTCTCTCTCCGCCCCCACGGGGGGTGGGGAGGGGGGCAGGACGTGGTGGTGTTGGGCCAGCCCTAGAAAGTGAGGCGGGCAGGGACTGGGCTTTCCACAGCCCGGGATAATCATCTCTCTGTCTGCAGCAGACATGGGCTGTGGAAAAGGGGTGTCAGAGGCCCTTTCCGTCCTCCCATGCTGTGTGACCTGGTTGCTGGTGTCTGGCTGCACTTGGTACTCAGGTCTTTGCTCTGTTTACTAAGTATGAGCGAGCCGGTCTGTGTTTTTCCTTCGTGGCCACTGACTTTATTGCCCTTGCCCTGGCAGGGCCCAGGACGGGACTATTATTTACTAAAAGCTTCCTCGACTGGAGGCCTCTGGTTTGCAGGGGACTTTTTTTTTTTTTTTTTGATTCGTGTCTGTTTATTTTGTTTTGTTTTGCTTTGTCTCCTCGGGTGACCCCAGGTGACTCGGCGGCGGTTCCACAGGGGATGTGCGATTTCCTTCCCATGTCTGTAAAACCGGGGAATGGAGCATAGCCCTTGACAGGATTCTAAAGAGGGAGAGAGTGAAGCGGGAAAGAACACAGTGCATTAAGCTAGGAAGTCCCAAATATAAGGCACACAGAAATATGGCATTTTTGTCTTGTTAATAATTATCCAGTTAAGTAAACCAAGAGGGAAGTCAAATCCTCCTGCACACGCCTGCTGAGCCCCATCAAACAGAGAGATGTTGCAAAAGGATTCTGTTGCTCCCATGAATCTATGTGTTAGAAGAGATGAAGCTATTTTACAAGGGAAAATTGAAAGCTTTGTTAATGTAATTTCTGATCCTCCTAAAACATGTATTTAAAATTATATTCAGGATGATCACTGAGCCAAAACTCAATACAGTATAATCTGAGCCCCAATCTGACTATAAGATGAATGTAATAACAATGTTATTATAAAACAGATATGTACAAGTTTTCATATGTACAGGGCTTGAGGGCTGGGTTTGTTCAAACTCCTCCTTTTCTAGATAGCAGAGCTAACTGACCCAGAGGCATTAAATGACTTCCCCAGAGCCACCCAGAGGGTTAGTCAGAAGGAAGTCAGTGTCTTCTGCCCTGTTCCCTGATTAATCAGGAGGAAAAAATGAGTGTCCTCTGCCTATAGGTTTCTCCTTCACTGCGACATAAATTCCTGCTGGCAGTTAACATCTCCCAATTTTGAATAGTTTAATATTCAAAATCCGTTCATTACCGCTTGTAGCCAAGAGGCCCTTATTCAAATGCTAACTTACAGACTGGTAAGATAATTCTGTGAATGAAAGGAATGGCTGCCAAGCTAGAAGATGTGAGTTTGATCCTTGGGACCCACACGGAAAGAGAGAACTAACTCCTGTAGGTGGTCCCCTGACCTCCACACGTGTGCCACGACACCCACAGCCACACATTTACACTACACTAAATAAATAAATTAATTAATGTGGAATGCTAACTTACCTGCAATAGCGTTCCTGAGGCTTTAGTGGCCGTGCGGTGTCTATAGACTAGTACTGCTGTCAATCAGGCATCGACAGGCCGAGGTGCGGGGTACAGGGGCACTCGGCCCTCACTCAGGATCACCACACGCACATTCTTCCTTATTCACAAGCCAGCAGGTATTCTCTGCAGAGCACCCTACAAAAACTCACACCCAGGCCATGTGTTGCCCTACTCTCTCCTCTGTCAAGGGTCTCACCCCCAAGGCTTGTGAGACTGAGATCTTGACATTGGTCCTGGAAGTTTGGGGAAGACTCGGATTTCTCTTAGTTTTTGAAAGATGTAAAGCCTACCTTACAGGATGTGAATTGTGAGGATACCAAACACAGTACTCATGGGGTAGAGCCACAGTGGTCACAATTCCTGGATGAGGAAACTTGAGACAGAGGAGCAACAGTCCTAAGACAGACAGACAGCAAGTTACAGTATTAAAAACATAAGTCTGCCGACGCGTTCAGTCACTTGGTTTGATTTAGCCATTCAGCAAACTGCTTCCTCCCCATCAGCGCTGTATACATGAAGTTTAATTCACCTTTGGCCTTTGGGTGGTATTTGTTTTTAATTTTATTTTCTCAAAAGTAGCAAAAATACATTTATCAGTGAATATCAGGGAAACAGCATGGCTGCATTTAGACATCGGCTCCATTTGGATAAATAGCATTTGCCCCCCACAGGCCTAATAAGGAGTTACAACACTGTACCCCAGCTTTCTTCCCATTCCTTATCCTGCGAACCCCTCCGGTCCTGACATGTGCTTTGCTAAGCTTTTCGATCAACCTCGAAGAAACCCCAGTCACGTGTGTCTCTTTCCCTTCTTACTCCCCGCACTAGATTTTCATGATCAACCTCAAGCGCAGGAAGGACAGGCGGGACCGGATGCTGCGCACGCTCTACGAGCAGGAGATTGAGGTCAAGATCGTGGAGGCCGTGGATGGGAAGTGAGTCTTCCGCCTGTCCCCTGGCGGGTGTGGTTGGAGCAGGGTGGCGCCTTCTCTGACTGAGAAAGAGTCCTGAAGGGAGGGACCGTTAAGGCTCCTGGCCACAGCCCCTGGCCCTGGAGGACAGATGCTTGAGAGGGATGCCCGTAGTAACAGCAATGCTCATTTCAGCCTGTAGAGTGGGCTAGGACCCACTCCCCAGCCAGTGACCTCTGAGCCTCACCCCACTAGATGCAATTGCCTGGTCTCTGGCCGTTCTCAGAGCTGTGGTGGTTTCCGGTTTTCTCTCATGTAGTAGAGGGAATGTATTTGGAATCGTGTTCAGATCTGAATAAAACAAACAAAGCAAGTAGACAAAGGTCTATGTGTTGTGTGAGACATCTAGATTCCTCCTGGTCTGACTACAGTGGCCATTTTTCCTAGGACTGTGACAGGAAAATCACACATACCCAGAACTGACTAACCTTTACCTTGTTGTTCTCCTGGCCCAGCCTCCAGAGGGCTGGGGTCTCCAGGGAGGTGTCTGTCAGTTGTATCTCTTACATTTATGCCTCTGATCCATGCTGAGCTAAGTGTTAAACATGATGTGAGGCAGGGATTCCCTTCTCGTTTGCATATGGTCATTTGACTTTCCCTGTACTGCGCTTATTTAAAAACTATACTTCACCCTCGGAACTCTTTGTCAAAAGTCAGTTGATCGTAAATGTAAGAGACGACATCTGACCTCTTAATTTCACTAAACTAATCTACAGATCTGTTCTTATGCTAGTCCTACGATGACCTCATGAATGCAGCTTTGTGTGTAAGGAAGTGCGAGTCCTGTACCTTTATTATTATTTAGCAAGGCTGTTTTACCTTTCATGGGAGAATGGTGTTCTGTGAGTTTTAGTTGCTTTACACACACACACACACACACACACACACACACACACACACACACACCAGCTTGGATTTTGATAGGAGCTGCACTAAGTCTACAGATCAGTTGAAGGAGTGCCAAGAATCATCCCAAGTCACTTCACTTACTAGATCTACGTCAATTCTTGGAATGAGGTTCTGTTGCCTTCAGTTTGTAAGTCTTTCGTTTACATTGCTAAATTCATTATCATTTGTTGGTGATATGGTAATAAAATTATTTCCTTAATTTAATTTTTGAATATTTATTACCAAATGTATACAAACACTATTGGTGTTGTATACTGATCACGTACTCGGCGACCATATTTATCAATTCTAATTGTGTGTGTGTGTGTGTGTGTGTGTGTGTGTGTGTGTGTGTGTGTACACCCATTGCCTTGGTTTTCTGTAGGCAAGACCTTGTCATTTACAATTGGAGAAAGTGTTGTTTCTTCTTTTCCAATCTGGATATTGCTTCTTTCCTTTTCTTGCCTTATGGCCCTCGATAGTGTCTTGAGTATAACACTCAAGTGAAATAATAAGGACTGATACTTTTGTCGTATGTCGTAAGATCATATCCTGACTCAGAGAGAAAGCATTTAGGGTTTCTCTGTTAGGTACTATATTAGAGGCACAGTTTTACGGAGTTGATGGTGTATACCTTTAATCACTGTTGTCTTGTAATTTCTTAACATGAAGGTTTGTCAGATGCCTCTCCCACTGAGATGAGCATATAGCTTCTTGTCTAGCAACATGGTACCTTGATTTGCTACATCTTCACATGCTAAACCCACACTTGTAATTCTGGAAAAAATGTTCACCTAGTCATGCTATACAATCCCTCACTTCTGTTGCTGGACTCTACATACTAGTATTTCCTGAAGATTCTGTATCTATAGTAATAGGACTATGGGCCTGTAGTTTTCTAGTTCTGCTTCAGATAATACTGGCTTCATAGAATCATCTGGGATTGGTTCTCTCTTGCTCTATTTGTTTTGAAAAGGTTGTTAAAAATTTGTATTAATTCTTCTTTAAACATCTGGCTGTAGGCTTTTCTTTGTGAAAGATTTCAAATTATTAACTCAACTTCTTTCCATGTTTTATACCTATTCAGAATTTCTTGTTTTTCAAGCAATTTCAGTAGTTTTACTTTTGTATAAATTTGTCCATTTAATTTAGGGTTTTTTTTTATTTTGGCAAACAAACATTTATAGTATAATCTTTTTTCCTTCTATAAGGTCAATAGTATACTTGCTCTTTCATTCTTGAATTTAATAATTATAGTAGTAAATGGATCTACTGGCTTTGTTTATTTGTGGGTCCAGGTAAAAGATTGTCAGTTTTGTTGATCTTTTCAAATAAAAAGACGTGTGTGTGTGTGTGTGTGTGTGTGTGCTTGTTTTCCATTCTATAATTTATTTATTCCACTGTAGTCCTTACTGTTCTCTATTTCCTACTTAATGTGAGTTTAATTTGCTTTTCTTTTTCTAGTTTTCAAAAGTGGTTGGTTAGGTCACATATATTCCTTTTTAATTAGTTACAGCTATAATTGTATATCTAAGTACTGTATTAAGTACAGTTCATAACTTGCAATATACTGCATTTTCACTCATTTCAAAATATTTTCTAATTTCCCTCATGATTTCTTTTTAGCCATAGATTATTTAGAAGTTTGTTAACTTCGTGGGTTTGTGAATTTCTCAGTTTCCTTTGTTATTCATCATTCCACTGTGTCGTTTTAACATACTTAGGTTTGATTGATGGTCTTTGTGGTCTTTATGGTGTAACACATGACTTTCTAAGAGAATGCCCCAGGGACACTTGAACACATGCATATTTTGCTATCATTGAATGGAGTGTTCTACAGATGTCTGTAGGTCTATTGGCTTATAGGGTTATTCAAGTTTTATTTATATGTAAGTGTTATGTCTTCCTAAATGATTTATCATATTTTATATTTCATTGTCTTTAGAATATATTTTCTATACAGGTTTGTTTTTCTGATATTAATACAGCCCTTCATCTCTCTTACGGCTATTGTTCACATCATGTATCATTTTCCATTCTTTTACTTTCAACCTATGTGTGTTTTGAATTTATATCCTGTCTCTTTGGACAGCATATAATTGGATTATTTAAAATCCCTTGTTGTTGATGACAATGTTGAATCCATTTGCCTTCACTACCTTTTTCCCTGGCTTCTAAAACCTTAAAGTAGGAGGTAAGAGACTGGGGTCTTTGGGACTCTTTTTCTGGGAAAATTTATAGCTTTGAATACAGTTTTGCCTCCCAGATTCTTAGAGATATAATGGAGACTTTCAAAAAACCCATATTATAAATATTTTTGTCCTCAGTTTTCCTTTTAACTCTTTTGGGTGGCCTCTTCTTAGCCCTAACTGGTAATGCTGCTGCCCAGGTAACTCTAATGTTAAAGCTGTTTTGAACAAACACCTGCAGAGAGAGGACTGTTCACAGAGAATGAACCCAGAGTCCAGTCAAATAAAGACAAGCTCTGAGAATGGTGTTTCTGGAGACTGTTGGCTTGAATCGCGATGGTGTCCTGGGGACAGGTCCTCGGGGAGTCCCAGTCCACCCTGTCACTTTCAGTTTTCAAACTGCTCATGGTTTTGTGAGGTGGCTGGTTTTCAAAGATGCTGTAGGGCTGGGGAGAAAGGAGTTCAGTTAAGGTAAAGACAAACCCTACAAAACCAACTGTGCTTAAAGAGATTCCGCTGCTGTTTTCCTCAACAAATACTCTGTGGACTACTGTGGGACCTTAGTTATTTTCCAGAGTTTTGGGCCATTGTCACCAGTGCCTCATTGCTCTTACAGAGAGACCTTTACTCCACCATTTGGGAAATTTATGTGTGTTGTTTTATTTTTTTACCTTGTTTGAGTTTTAGGTCCAAAAGAATGCCATGTGTGGCATATGTTTTCTTCTCATTACTGCCTGTCCTTTGTAACCAGAGGTAGAGCCTTTCTGTCCTGATCACCCAGTCCCAAATAAACACTCAGAAGCTTATATTAATTATAAATGTTTGGCCAATGGCTCAGGCTTAATACTAGCTAGCTCTTACATTTAACTTAACCCATAATTCTTATCTATGTTTAGCCATGTGACTCGTGGCTTGTTACTTCATTTTCTGTATGTCTTGCTTCCTCGGCTCCATCCGTCTTTTCCCTGTATCTCCATTTGTCTTTCCTGCCCAGTCTTATTCTGCCTGGCTATAGGCCAAAACAACTTCATTGTCAACCAATGAGAGAAACTCATATTCTCAGCATACAGAAGGATCCTCCCACAGCAATCTTCTGCCTTTCCAGGATGTAATGTGCCTATAAATTGCTTTTCCTTCATTAGGAGAGTACTTTTTCAAAGTATTTAGAAAAATCTATGGAAAAAAAAAACGTGTTGGGCATGGTGATGGATGTACACATGTAGAAGAGGCCATTTTACCTTCATCATGCTCATAATGCTACTGTGACACCAACCCAGAGGGCATCAAGAGAATTGTAGGAAACTAAGAAGTCTTTCTTCATGCATAGAAAGGCTCTGAAGAAACATGCAGACTCTCTCTCCCTCTCTCTCCCTCTCTCTCTCTCCCCTGGAGTGGGGACTCCTTGACTTAGATGTCTTCATGCACGTTCTTTGTCATGCAGGGCACTCAACACAAGCCAACTGAAGGCCTGGAACATTGAAATGCTACCAGGGTACCGTGATCCCTACTCCTCCAGGCCTTTAACGCGGGGTGAAATTGGCTGCTTCCTCAGTCACTTCTCTGTCTGGAAAGAGGTAATCAGTTCTTTAGAGGAACAGTGCGGTAATGAGGAAGAGGGAGAATGGAACTTACCAGGTGAATTAGAACCAGATGCAAGAGGGAGCCTCTGGTTGTCTCAGAAGCATGCTTGAAAGTTGTTCTTGCTCTGTTCCTCCCATCAGCCCAAGGCCAGCAACAAACACACTAAGATGGTGGCCTCAGGCTGTTTGGGATGGTGGTGGGTGTGGGTATTCATGTCATATGAACTTTATTTTTCCTACTTCATCTTCACTATAAACAGGAGTGGTTTGTGTATGTCTGTCATGTTATCATTTATCAAATGAATTCATGCAAGACTCTCACAGGAGGCATGTGAGGCAGGCTTAGGAAAGGATGGATTCTTTTTACACAAGTAGAAATCATTAACTGCTTTCAGGTAAGAAGAGTCAGAGCCATAGCTTGACCCTGTATCGTACGTATCCAGATACTAATGGAGGCGGCATTGGCGTTCAGGGTACGTGAACAAGGCTCAATTCTCACAAGAGAGGAGAATGGCAAAAAGGAAAGGCAAATTAAATACAGATCCCTTGGGGTCTCTCCTTTAATGACCCAGTTTCTTGCTTGTCTCTTCACTCCTTAAGCTTTAAATAAAATGTTACAGAAATATATAGAAGCACACAGATCATAGGCTACTGTCAGTGAAATCGCACCCATAAGGGACACCCATATTAATAAATACTGGAACCAAGAAACAGGTGACAAGTATGCCAGAGGTGTCCCCCTTCTGGTCACTATTCTCCATGGGCTGTCACCGTCCTGACATCAGGCAGCATGGTATGGCCTGTCTTTGTACTTTCCTGTATGTGAGTGGACCCACACAATACGTATGAGCTCTCAGTACTGCATATGAGAGATGCTATCCTGCGAGATTGCTACCACTGTAACATTGATTTAGTTGTAGATCATCTATCCTTATATGCCATGAATATGCCACGTCCTGCTGTCGACAGCTATTTTCTTGGATCCAAGTTATGAGCTTTCACAAACGAACACGGGTATCAAAGCTTTCCTACAGTCTTTCCCCACTGATGGCCTTTACAGGTCATTGACCGGGCACTGGAGAAGACGCTCGTCATTGAGGATGATGTGCGTTTTGAGCATCAGTTTAAGAAGAAGCTAATGAAGCTGATGGATGACATCGACAAGGCTCAGCTGGACTGGGAACTGATGTGAGTCACAAGGCGGATAGCACTCAAAGGCAGTTTCTTCCAAGGTACAGAAAGCCCACCTCCCCAGCTGGTAGGAGCCCCGACTCAAGCTTCCTCCCATTTGCCTGGTTTCCACACCACAGATGTTTCCAGAAATATGTAGGGAAAGATTGGGTGGTTGTTTTTACCTCCATCTACTGTCCAAGGTGAGAAACTACAGGGGATTTTGTAGGGGTTGTCTAATAAAGTTAGAGATTGGAGTTGGCCAGCCGATCAGGGGCCTCCCGACAGAGCCATGGAGAAGCCCTGAGGACCCCTTGGGAAAACAATGTAAATTTCACCTACAAAGCAGTGGCTGTGGGCAGCCTGTGAAGAGGGAGTAGTGGGCATTCATTTAAGCGTATGATGTACTTGAACCTCAGCTTCCAGGACAAGGGTGGACTCTGCAGTCCTTGATGGGGTGGGTGTGGGAGGCTCAGAAGAAAGCTCCTCCACAGGGATGGGGTTGTCTAATAAAGGAACACTGACCACTGGGCTTGTGACAGGAAGCCAGGCTCACTGAAGGGGTGCTGGCTCAGAGCTCATATTATTATGCTTTGTCTCTTGCCTCGAGCTAGGGTCTTTTCTTTCTCCTCCCTTCCTTCTTCCCTGTCTCTCCCTTCTCTCCTGCTCTTTCTCTTCTTTTATAAAATAAGCAATGCTTTCTGTTCCCTCCAATGAGGCAGAAACGTCCCAAGGTCCCCAGCTGACTTCTAAGGTAATATTGTCAACCCAGAGCCTGCCCTTCCATCCTCATCAGGGAAGATAATTTCAGACCCTGGTGGAACACCTGTTTTCACAGAAAATGGCCCATTCTGAACGGAAAAGGAAACCCAGCATGACCCAACTAACTTCTGAGTTAGTTGGAAATAGACCTCAAAATCAGTACAATGTAATAACAAGAGGTCTTCCCTGTCCGACTTGAGTCACGCCGTCCATATTCTGAACAGTTTGCTGAGGTCAGGCTTCTGGTCCTCAGAAGTCACTGCTCTTTGGCCCCTCTGCATCTGTGGCTGTACGGCCTGTGGTCGAACCTCATGCCCACACAGACTGGAAGCTGTGTTGCACTCATGTGACACAGGAAAAGCACCTTTGACTGACACTTGATAATCACAGAAAATGCAGTCCTGGACACCTAAAGCAGAGATTTGGCACACATCCCTTCTCGTGTACGGCATGGTTGGTGCATTCTCAGGACGGAGTGCCATCAGATCCAGGAAGGAAGGGCGGCTGCCCTGATAAGGAAGAAAGAGTAAAAGGGTAGTCTTAACCCATCACCGATTCCTCTTTTAAAGAACTGTTAACTGCTTTAATGAAGAATTACTCACACCGAACATAAAAGCTAACCAGCCATCCATGATTAGCAGCCTTGATGTTTCCAGGAAAAAGATAATAAATCCGGACAATGTAAACAGTCATGGGACTTCTCTGTAGAGTTTTCTTCAGTAGCTACACTGTGGGCCAAATATGTTATTTCAAATGTTCTGACCACACTGAAAGTTAAAAAATAAATGAGGTAAAATGAGTCTTATTTAATATATTTTCATTTAACTGAATATATCCAAATATCACTATTTTAGCATGTAGGTAATATTTCTAACCATTAATGAGATAGTTTATGGTGTTTATACTGTCTCTAAAAGTCTATGTATAATTACACTCAGAACACATTTAAACCCAGAAAATAAAATGTCAACTGTTAAACTGTAGTCCTACCAAATAATAAATTTGCTTTTCAGGAAGAAAAGCATTTTACAGGGCTAAAAATATCAAAATTATAACTTATTTTTAAAATTCTTTTTAAGTTTCTGAAATTATAATATAATTTCATCATTTTCCTCTCTCCAATCCCTCCCATGTAGCTCTCTCTCTCTCTCTCTCTCTCTCTCTCTCTCTCTCTCTCTCATAGTCTACAGACTAAACAAGTTCTATTTATATGTTTCGTCAATTTTTTTTACATATATGTATAGTCTACATATTTATGTAAATATATACTTCTAAACATATAAATAGAACTTGTTTAGTCTGTAGACTATGATAAGTCTGTATATGACTTCAGGGCTGATCACTTAGTATTGGATGCCCAATTTGGGGGTTCTTCCCTGGGACAGGGAGACTCTTTCTCCTGCTCTCAGTGTTCCTTGGTTTCCTGTAGTTCTTTATCTAGGGTTGAGACCCCACGAGATATCACTCATCTATGCTAGCATGTCGTCTATGTTAGCAGGTCTTGTTTAGGCAGCCATGTTGTTGGGACTTCCTGGGTGCAGCTTCCCTGACATTCCTGGGAGATGCAATCTCATAGCAGATGTCCTGTCCCCCTGGCTCCTACAATCTTGCATCCCCTTCTTTTGTGATGTTCCCTGAGCCTTAAGTGTAGGGGCTGTATTGAGGATGGGTCCGTTGGGGCACCACCTAAACTGGAATTTAAATTAGCAAGATTATAAACTCAGTTCCTCGGCTCATGCAGCCACATTTCAGGTATTCACTAGAAATTTCTTTCCTACTACACTCAAGAAACCCCGACTCTTCAGTCTGAAATGACAGTGACTGTGAGGACGGATGCTTGAGGTCCCCAGAAGAGCTGAAGACAGACCATGTTCCTCTTCTGCGTGTCTCGGTGCCTCCTTCAGAGCGTGGGCAGAGTGTAAAGGGGGAAAGACTTTCAGAGCTGACATTCCAACTGTCTAGAAGGAACCCTTTGCGACTCCTCTTGGTTTCTATGCACTCTACTGCTCATTCTGTCTACCACAGCCTTTTCTATCCTGTTCACATCAGCACTTGGAAAGTGGTACGGAAAGCATCCAAGGCTGAAACTCTGGGGACGTGAGGACAGCAAACTCAAGAACCCCACATCTGGCCTCTTTTGTTCCTTTCCAAACTCTCTAAACACAGCTGGAAATCCCATGTCATCCCTGGGAAATCACCCAAGCAATCTTTTTCATCTCTTTGCATCTTCCCTCTCTGGCTTAAAGACAGACCATTAGGCCTGACGAGTAGGGGTGCTGATAAATGGAGCTGGGGAACTGACGTCATGAGGACCAATAGCAATTATGGATACCGATGGAATGTTCTCTGTGGTAGCGTACATTAGCAAAAGACACAAGAGTCCAGACTTTAAAATATCTTTTCAAGCTAAGTGTGCGCTCTAGTCTTGTAATAGTCGATACCCAGAAATCAAGTTGACGCTTTTCTCCTCATCCCCGTTTCCTTACAGTTACATCGGCAGGAAAAGAATGCAAGTCCAAGAGCCAGAGAAAGCGGTGCCCAACGTTGTAAATCTGGTGGAAGCTGACTACTCCTACTGGACACTGGGCTACGCCATCTCTCTGGAGGGAGCACAGAAGCTTGTTGGCGCTGATCCCTTTGGGAAGATGTTGCCAGTGGATGAGTTTCTGCCAATCATGTACAATAAGCATCCTGTGTAAGTCTCCTGCTGTGGCCGCCTGTCCCTTGGGCACACACTGTTCAGGAGTTAAGCCTCCTGGGTAGAACTTGGTATTTTTTCTGGTTCTGTGGCTTTTCTAAAGAATCCTTCTATAACCATAACATAGAAGGTTGAGTAGTCCCTTGAACAGACAGGAAGGATGAGGCAGAGGAGGTGAATGCCTTGCCCAATGTCCTCTTCATCACCCAGTACACAGGACAACGGTCTGCTCTGAATCTACTTGTCTGTTTGTACTTCTGACTCCATAACTTCACATTCCTGAAACTAAAGGTCATTTTCTCAAGCACCCTAGATCTGGGGTTCATTCTGTTCACTCCATGTATGTACCGCTAGATAGGCAGTGGTACACATCCTCTCAGTGCTCACCCTGTGGGAAATAACATGGATCCATGAACAAATCATCACGATGTATCGTGATAGTCATAGTCATGGGGATGGCAAGAAATTCGGGAAATGAGGAGGGGCCCCTGAGCCAGATATTGATGGGAAATGGAGTACAGTGCTCAGAATCCCAAAGGCCTATGACCAAGACATTTATCAAAAGGTCTGGTAAATGATGGTCAGTCCTCACAGTAGGCTATGAACCCTTGGAGGTAGGAACAGCCGCAAATCTCTGGGTCCTTAGGGTATGTGTCATAGCTGCTCAACCAGTATTTCCTAAAGTCATGAGTGGAGCAGAAGGCCAGGTTCTCACTTTGGCTCCTTCCCTCCGTTGCTAAGTGATCTCCAACTCTGACCTTCACTTTAGCTGCTGAGGCTCCCAGGATGCAGCTGGCTCATTTCGTCTCCTGTCCTCAGTAAAGATGGAGGCAGCTACATGACATCTTTTATGCAGCATGCTTTACCTCTGAATCCTGACAGAAATATAGAGTCAAGCCATTATCTCCTGAAACAGAAGGGAAATTAGTAGTTACTTACTTTTATTTCACTCACAGACAAAGATACTGCATAGGTATCCTCCGTGTAACTTTCATAGGAGCCCTTGGAGGAAGGCCAAGATGTCCCTCTCCTTTCCAATTGCATAGAGCCAGGGCAGCAAGCAAGAACTGGAATGCAGTGCCCAGCTAGCCTTCCTCCAAGCTGTCTCCATGTCACTTACCCATTGCTGCTGTCGGGGTCTCAGGTGTCGTTTGTTTCTTCAGGAGCAGGACACTGGTTGTCAATTAATCGTGTTTATTAGTCACTAGGAGTCCAACAGAGTTTAACTTTCACCTTTCAGAGTAAGACTTGAAGCTCCTTCACTAAACTGTCCAACCCAACTGCAACAGGTCAGGCCGGGCTTTTTTGCCTCAATTTGTTTGTACAGATCCTCTGAAAGTTTTAAAGAAACCCTTGTGTTTGTAGCCTAAGGCTCTCTGCGAACGATACAACTTTAAAATGCAGGAAATGAACCTGGGCGGCTTCCGAGGTGCCAAGCAAGACCCTCTACCCTTCCCTGTCTCCTGAGGCTTCCGCCCCTCACGTGGCTGTGCACATCTCGTTACAGAGCCGAGTATAAGGAGTATTATGAAGCCCGGGACTTGAAAGCCTTCTCTGCAGAGCCCTTGCTTATCTACCCCACACACTACACAGGCCAGCCGGGCTATCTGAGCGACACAGAGACTTCAACCATCTGGGACAACGAGACAGTGGCCACCGACTGGGACAGGACACATTCCTGGAAGTCCCGGAAGCAAGGACACATCCACAGTAACGCTAAGAACACCGAAGCACTGCCACCACCGACTTCTGTGGACACTGTGCCTTCAAGGGATGAGCTCTGAAAGCTCCCCAGGAATACGGTCCGCATGGTTCATCACTGTCTGGTTTTTCTAAAGGGCTACTCATCTGTTTGTTCCAGGTTTTTTTTTGTTTGTTTGTTGGTTGGTTGGTTGGTTGGTTGGTTGGTGGTTTGTTTTGTTTTGTTTTGTTTTTAAAGATGGCAGTCATCTAATCGAAGTGATTTATGTGATTGATCAAAATAACATACTTTTGGATAGTGAAGAATGCAGAAATCAAAAACCAAATTCACTGGGATACCTTTACTGGAACGGTTAAGTTACATTTCAGTCCAAATGCCCAGTTCCGCTCACTTGCCATAGAATGCTGTTCGCCACACTGATGTGGCAATGTGGCTCATACTCTTGTCCAAGAGATGGCACCCACAAGCTGTCACAGCAGGAAGGAGGCAGTCAAAGCAGACAAGCCACTGGGCCTGTTAACTCACCCCAGTGGTCCATTTTATGTGACAGGTGTGACCTTGAAAATGTCAAGCCATCTAGACTATATTTATTAGTCTATTTTATGTGACCTTGAAAATTGGCCTATGTAACCAATGCCTGGGGGTGGGGAAATCAGACCATTAATTGAGCTTTTATTCAAAGGAACTCTGTCATGAGCCTATTACAAAGTGGATGTTTTATTCTTGGCCTCATTATCCGATGGGGTGAGTAGCTGGCTTGGGCTGAGACACGGCTCTTGACCATCATGGCAGCTAGATCTTTCATTAAAATATCTAGTTTCCATGTGGCTATAATATTTAGATATTTATGGGGGAAAGATCTCAACCTTCGGCATTTTTATTGTGGCTTCTTGAGTCCAATATGTACTATTTATGAAGAAAACTGTAATATATAAAAGGTGAGGTATGGGGTGATTCCAGCCCTGTGCTGGGATTCACCTGCTGCTCCAGCACCTCCCACCCGTTACGTCACTCTTTGCCTGGGAATGAACTGCAGGTGTGACTTTAATGAATCACTGTTAAGAGGCAGAACACATTTCAGATGTCACAATTGTTCTTGCCTTGGATTATAATAATTCATTATAGTCTGAATTATTTATTTTACAAATGTGGGGGAAGAAAACATTGTCTGGAGGGTGAGGCAGAGAAACAGATGTCTCAGACTCTCATCCCATACTGGGGAACATCAGTGTAGACAGGTGGGTCCAACAATCTGAGTTGCCTGAATTTCTCAGCTGGGCTTTTGCAGGGAAGACCTCTGGGGAAAGAGGCGTTATAACCAGTTAGGACTAAATTATTCTCCAGTGAGTGTGGGAGACCTTGGTCTGGACAACCGATAGAAGTCAACAATCTGCAACTCTTGGAGCTAAAAAACATCCTAAATAGACGACACTCTTTCTCAAAAGATGGCCCCTAAAGCTCCTTCTTCATTTCTGCATGGACTAATTTTACGTCGGGGCGATGTCGGACTGTGTCATGGCAGCCGGACTCACAGCCGGGGGTCTGAGAGCATCTTTCGATGGTTTGCCTCTTTCGGTGCTTCACCTCGGCTGCTGGGTTGTTTGTCTTCTCCGCCAGCTGTTCCACTGAAGCTGAGAAGCCAGGCTTCTCCAACTCCAGTTTGCCTCTCCTGGTCTAGAAAAACAGGAAGAGCATAGGAGAGCTCTCGGGAGAAACCTTAGGTGTTTAGTATGGTGTCTGTAATTTGAATGTGCGCAGGTATGCCTGGCTTTAACTGTGTTTTTTAAGAGGATGGGAGGTGTCCTGGGAGTGGAGGGAGACTGGGTTGCTTTTTGTGGTGTTCTTGTTGTTGTTTTAATGGAGAACCTTTCCCCATTTGCCCTGTCAGCTGGTCTGACGGATTTAAGAATCTTCATTCTTAAAAGACATTGGATTTCAAGGCTAGAATTTTAGATTAGGACCTTTCTAACTGTGAATAAAGTTCCGGTTCTGTTTGTCCAGCCTGTGTTTCTGACTGCTCGGATTTGAATCCCCAGTAATGTTTTCCTGTAAATATTATAAACTGCAGACCTGGTACTCTTAAAAGTCATCTTTTCAGCAATCCAGAGCTTCCTTGACCTCATACTTGCCTCGCCTCCCTTCTCATCTTAAACCTAGACATCGGACCTTTGCAGTGACACCCAAGACTTCAGCGCAGACTTTGCCTCTGGCCCTGGAGCTGTTCTTCGTGCCCGAGAAGCTGCACCCCATCCTGATTCCTCTCAGGAGCCAAGCCGGGATCTTCTGATAGGCAAGCCCGACCTTGGTAGTGCAGGTGCTGCTGTGTGGGCTGGCCCCTGTAGGCTGCAGAAGAGGCAGCCCTTGGCATCCCTTGGTAACTTGAAGGAGCAGGCATCCCCACACCCTTGGTCTGTCTTACCGTGCTATTTCAGGGTAGGAAAGTGATAAACTGCCTTCTGGGAGCTCTTCCTATAATTAAAACAAAGAACCTTACATCTAAATTATGCTTGCTCTTTGGCTCCTCAAACCCTTGCCAGAGACCTACAATTCTGGAACTTCCACATCTGCATTGGGGTATTGAAAACCAGAGAGACTCATGAACTGACATGGGTTCCCCAAGACAAACGAGACAGGGCAGCTACTGCCCTGCTGATGCTGTGGGAGCTGCTGTGGACAAGTAGAAGTATGCAAGCTAGCGTGGATTAAGGTTTATGTTCAAGGCAGAAGTCTCCCCCTACAGGGAACTGAGGGTGCCCATCTTTTATCCTGCTAACACATGAGTCTATCCAACCATTCAAAGATAAAATAGTGGGGATAGTGACTCTAGCATTTCAAATCAAATTTCCCCCAGGGCTCCAGAACCATGTGTGAGCACTGCCTGGCTTCAGACCTTGCTCTGGGAATGGAATAATTCAGGGGACAAGGGCAGACCCCCACTACTGTGAACTCCAGTCAGTTTAGGAGCCACAAAGGCAGGTAGCTTTATTTTAGAGATTGGGAGGCAGGGGAGTGGGCTGTAGGGTACCAGAGGAGTTGATCTGCTGAGGAGGCCTATGGATGATGAGGAAGGATGACTCAGTGTGGCAGTTGGTGATGCTTTCCAGGCACAATGAAAGGAGGCCTGTGCAAAGACCCATCTAGAGCTCATGGGAGAGTCAGTGGGCGGAACAGTTGAGGATGTGCTGAAAGCGATAATGGAACAGGGCCGACCAGGTAACGACAGCAAGCCCACTTGATTTCTTTCTGATCCTGAAGACAGAGGCTGATGTTTGGGGAGGAATTCTAGGAGTCTCGTTTGGTTCCTTTCCTGACAGACAGTGCAGAGGGTTCTGGAATAACATTGCACCTGAAACCAGAAAGGTTCTTATTCAGGCACAAACCTGCAGCTCTTACTGTTTCTCACTCTCGGTTGGAGCAAGCGACTGAAGTAAAGATGGCTTCCAGGAGGCTTTCCGCAACGAGCTTATGAGAGACTCTTCCCAACCCAGGACAGGAGGCGCATGAGCCGCAAGTGATCTCCTTGACGGACAAGAAATCAGTTCACTGTGTAGTTAAACAATAACAAAATAAAGTTACAATGAGGCAATTGAAAAACAGAATGAAATGGTCAGTACAGCCATATTGCATTTTATAGGGAAATTTTCTTCACAGAAAACCTGTCACCCCAGAGACGTTCTCATAAATGTAGCCGAGGGAGGAAGCTGTAAGGAGGAGGGACTCGTGGGGTCCCCTGTGAGCCTCGAATGACGGCCCCTTCAGCACAGGGCATCTGAGGCAAGAAGAAAAGTCTAGTAGGTTTTCTGTGTAGCCGCTTGGAGAAGTGACCTAACAGTGGTGGTTTTCCTCGTGCTACCACAGACTACATAGAAAATGGCGCCTCCGCTTGTGACAAGGACGGGAAAAGATGAGCGTGCTTTAGTGTCCAGGAAGGAATTTTGATGGAAGTATTAGACACCGGATGGGATCCCAGGGCCAACAGAATGTCATTAAAATTTTGGGGGCAGGAGGCCAACTTCCTTTCTACTCTGTGAATTCACTGAAAACTCTCTCTCCCACCCTTATGGCCATGGCCATGCCTTCCCCTCCCTTCCCTCCCCTTCCCTGTGTGTATGTGTGTGTGTGTGTGTGTGTGTGTGTGTGTGTGTTTGCTTGCTCCCACTGTACATGTCATAATTAAAATGGTCTTGCGTAGACTGCTCCCACCACAGCAACTGCACTGCTCACAACCCACGCCATCCTCTCCTTGCTCTGAGAAGGGTGGAAAGAGTGAAACATCATCTGAGGATCAATTCCCTTTACTCTTGAATAAACTACATTTTTTAGGCCCCTCCCTGGTTTCTTCAGCATCGTTTCCCTTGAAATGGGTGTGCCAGTCAAATTCCATGTCAGAGCACTTCCAGGTCCGAAAAACATCTGCTTCGAAACCCCTGGGGAACCTCAGCAGTTCCCAGTCCAGCCAGAGGTGTCCAGAAGCTCGCTTCTGGAAGAACTTGCAGCCTTCCCCCGCTGTCTCAGAGCAGCCTTGAAAACAATCCGTGAGAAAGTATCCCCTCTGGAAGGAAAACCAGAGTGTGGGACAGACAGGCCAGCCAGAGTTGAGTTAGTGACCATGTGTGAGTCTGAAGGTTCCGACTGCTAGTCTAAGCCAGCCTGACACCATGAAAACCTGATAGGGGTTGTAAGATTGTCCAACCTGGCCGTGCAGGGAAAAAAACAACAACAAAAAAAGCAAATTTGAGGGAATGGGGGCGTACATGAATGAAGAGAAAAGTGGGAGCCAGAAGAGCAAAGTCCTGATGCCCAGAGGGATTCTGGGACAGAAGTACAGGACAAGAGGAGACGAGCGGATGCTAGGCTGTGCTTGGAGGTAGTGATGTTGGTGCTCAGGCTGTGCAGGGAAGGGAACAAGTAGAAACCAGTGGTAGGAGGGAGGTTTAACAGAAGTGTTACTAGCCCAGTCCTTAAAGTGACCACTTATCCTTTGAAACCTATCCCAGTGGGAGAGACTGATGGGGTTAGGCCTGTGATGAAACGGTGGGACAGAGACAGGCTGGATTCGGACATGTGTACGCCTCTGGACAGGGCCTGTGAATCCAAAGCCCCTTCCTACAGGAAAGATGCAGGGATTGGACTCACAGTAGAGGACCCAGGAGAAACCGAGGCTTCTATTGAGGGAGGTTCTCTCACTCAATAGGACTGCAGAGGGCATCCGGGAAGGTGAGTGCCCTCACAGGGATACTCGAGCTTAGGGCTCCGGTTGCCTGTTAAAGCCCCTCACTGTGAAGCTGAAGGCTGTCCAGGGAGTCCGTGCAGAGCCTACAGGCCTGTCTTCGTGAGTCTCTTTGGGTCACAGCCAAGAAACAAGCTGTAGGAGCCCCAGGCATGCTCCAACTCCATGAGTCAGTCTTTCCCCAAGCAGGCTAAGATTTTCCCAGGGTGCTGTTCCACACATAGAAGCCCTACCCCAAACATTTTCCCATCTCACACCTGGAATTTGGGCTTACTTCCCTCAGCAGCTGAGCCTGTGCACCCAAGCGAAGAGCTTTTCATAAATGTGTTGTCACTCAACACTGAAGAAACCTCAAGGGGTAGGAATGCCTGTTAGTTGTGGCTTTCCAGATCCCCCCCTACACACACACACACACACACACACAGAGCAAACTGCAAACTGCAGTGATCACACAATGTCTGACAGCTTTCTCTCGCTCTCTTTGATTGATATATGGGAGTCTGTAGCTCCGATCCACGATATATGATATGCTAATTATTCAACAAGTTGTCAAATATATATAGTGTACATTCTCAGATAAGATTTTGCTGGAGGCTTGGCTGTTTGCTGTCATATAAATGAGGATCATGGGTGTGTGGGAAAGAACGCAGTCATGTAGAAGGCTGCTTCCATTTCAGATCCGGCACCTTGATTTTTCGAGAGGAGGCATGGGAGCAATTCGGAAATAATTTCAATCATCTCTTGTTTAAGGGGATCTGCGGGCACTCATTTACATGCTTGTGTACAAGGCTGGGCCTGTGTCACACCACACTGTTCTGGTAACAAATAGTGGCAGGGCACGATGATTTCTCCTGAGACGCTGTGACAAAGGATGAGGGTTGAAGTCACTGAAGCACAGAGGCTCTCCCAGAAGGGGAGATCCTGCATCAACCCCCCCCCACACACACACACAAAAGGGGTAGGGGAGGAGGGAGAAGAAAGCGAGGGAAGAATGGGGTGTGTGGCTTGAATTAGATGCCTCAAACTGCCAATTAAAATGAAGTCCTTCCACACTGGATACAGGGTCTGGGCAGAAATACTGAGGGCCCACGCTCAACAGTAATTGGCAAATAATGATCTAAAGAAAACTGGCTTAGCTGGGCAGTGGTGGCGCACGCCTTTAACTCCAGCACGTGGGAGGCAGAGGCAGGTGGATCTCTGTGAGTTCGAGGCCAGCCTGGGCTACAGAGTTCCAGGAAAGGCGCCAAAGCTACACAGAGAAACCTTGTCTTGAAAAACAAAGAAAGAAGAAGAGGAGGAGGAGGAAGAGGAAGAGGAAGAGGAAGAAGAGGAAGGAAACTGGCTTGGATTTTTCTGCCTTTCAGACAAATTTAAACCACTCTTGGATACTCGCTCCTCCTTTCAGCATCTCTTGTCTTCGGCTTCTCCTCTGCACCACGCAGCCCCCTCATAAGTCCTCACCATTTATTCTAAACACTGTCCCTGATGAGTGTAGAACATTCTAGAAAGAGACATCAATGCTCAACAAGTTCTTCAGGTATTTGTGTCTTGCCTCCCCTGGACAGAGACACCAGACAGAGCTACATAGTGGTGGGACCATGAATGATGGATGCCATGCCAGTCAGAACTGTTATGACCAAAACCATTTTAGAAATCCCTGTGACTTGAAGGGCAAAAAATCAAGCAGGTAGACTTGTAAGGCAGGAGGCAGCTGAGCTCCTAGTCACTGTTTGAGACTTACCTGGATTCCGCTGCACTCACACAAATGAAAAGGAAAACCTCTGGTTTAGGTTACTGAGGTTTCTTTGTGACTTCAGTCTAGTCTAGGTAGCCTAATAAATACTTCCGGTGGCATTTCATTTTAGACATTTCTCAGGAAAACAGCAATGTAATTAACTTCTTATATTGGAGTTGTAGGGATCTGTAGAGAAAGCCAATTAGTCTCAGGAAACTTCTCCATCCCACTGAGGTCAGAGCAGCACACAGCACGGCAGCCTACAGTCTTATACTGCGTGAACTTGAAAATGACTCAGAGAAGGTAATCCAAAGACATGATTTCAGGCACAACTCCGAGATTGGTTTCTACATATGGGGCGGAGGGGCTCATGTTCTAGAATGGTTTTGAAAATTTTGTCACAAAGTGCCAGAGGGCATGCCACACTATCAATTCCCTTTTAAAATACCCACTCGGTCCAATTTAGGAGCCTGTAGGAAAGTCATTCTGGGTAACAATATGAAAACAGTGAGATTGTGTTGTGTGAAGTCAACTGAGATGGGATGCCTTCTGAGAAGACGTTCCCATTCCATCGAGGGTTTCCTTGCTGAGGGAACATCTGCTGCAGGCCGCAGGAATATATCATAAGAACTCAGCTGGTTATGGCAAAGTCACTACCTGGAAGAATCAGGAAATTCCTCCAGAGGAAGCCAAATTCCAAGGAGTTTTTGGTGTTACTTGGCTTGTTATATATCAGCTGTATTCTGTTATGAAAATCATGTGTGCCTTCATAGTTTTCCCAATTGACTTTTCCCTAAGAAGGGCTAACAGTGTAGACTAATCACTCTCTGGACATACACATTCCAGGTATTTGGAGAACATCCTCAGGAAAGGCTTTCTCTGGAATCAGATTATTTCCCTTAGCCACTTTCAAGGACTACAGGAAACACCACCCAGGTGGGTGCCCAACTTCCAAGGACTAACAATGATAACAGCCCACCTGCAAGTCTCCTGACTTAAATTCCACAAGGAGACACCGCCCAGGTGGGCGCCCAACTTTCAAGGACTAACAGTGATAGCAGCCCACACACAAGTCTCCTGACTTAAGGTAAATTCCACAAGGAGACAACGCCTAGGAGAGGTGGACGTTAAGTAATAGCTTTACACAATTTAGCTTGGGCCCTCCCTTTATATACCGGGACTTCCAGGGCACAGGACGGAGAAGAGAGAATGGAAGAACTAGATGGGTAAGAACTTGAGAGGAACAAACTGAGATGGGGAAGAAGTAGATTGAAGGGCTAGAAGAGAGGACTAGAGGAACGAGATGGAAGATGAGGAAGAGCCAGATGGGGAAGAACAAGATGAGGAAGAACGAGATGAGGAGAGAGAAGGAGATGGGAGAGGAGCTGATATGGGAAGGAACAAGATGGATGAGAATCTAGAAGGGGCGGAACTAGATGAAGGAATTAAGATAGAACCTAGAAGGGACCGCAGACAAGTGTAGAGAGAAATCAGGCTAGAAATGAGCTAAATATGAGAGCAGAATATAAGCTTGTAACTGACACAGAATAATAAAGTATATGGACTAAGGAGTTTCGTGTACATAGATTCATTTCTTTTCATCAAAGATTAATTATCAGCTGGTTGTAGATTCTTCCTGGACCCTGGGAGGGGACTATCGAGGGGCTGGACCCCCATAGTCCCCAATAAGCATCACCAAAGGTTTCACAAGTGTCCAGATGGTGGCAGTCCTGTGTTTGAGAAAGGCTCTCAGTAAGATAGATAGCAAGACCTACCTTGAGTCCTCACCCCAGGCTCACACTTCCGGAAAGGCAGCCCCACTGCGTGGCTCCTAGGATAAGCAGAGCACCACCACCGACTGGTGTGTTCTGAGCACACCCCTCTTCCCTTGAAGCTGACAACCCTTGCCTGTGGACACAGCCCTCTGCTGCTCCTCTGTTCTCTCCGGCTGGTTCACAAAGGGCCTTAGAATGAATGCCCGGATCCCACCTAATTAACACTCCAGATACGAGCCCTTTGGGTCTGGCAGCACATGCCAACCAAGTCCCAAACCAGTTTATTAGTTTAACCAAAAGGTAAACAGATGCTGGAGATGCAGAAAGACGAGCGTGCGAGCAGCTGGAAACAACATCCAGCTGTTCACCCAGAAGCAAAGTTAAAACAACTGAAGTGGCATTAAATAAACGAGACCATGTTTTATCCACTTGGGGTTTCCATTGTCTTTTTAAAAAAAGGTAAATATATATATTTTTTACATTGCAGAATATAAATCTAGGCTCTACATATACAGTATAATTACACAGGGTGAGCACATGGGGCATAACATGTATGTCTTGGGAGCCACATCCTAAACCAGGCCAACAGCTCTGCCTTTACTTTTTGACCTTGACACTGAGAAAGCCAAGCTGAGGCTAGGTTGACTTCAGTCTTCATGACGGCTGTGATCCTTGCCATCTCCCCTCCATGCACAGAAGCACCAACCAAACACGGCTCACAAACGAAAAAGAAAGTGCCTTCCGACTGTCGACACCTAGCTGGTCTCCACAGCCCAGTCCAATCTCCTAGAAACACCAAGGGACTCGGAGGACTTCTTGGCTCTCTCTTTGGTCCATTGCCACAAATCTCTTGAGCTTTTCCTGGTGTTTCTTGTTGAATTCATATGGCTATTTACATAACATAAACCCACAAGACCTTTGGGAGCTATAATACACTGTTAGGGAAAAAAAAAAGTGTTCCCTGTTACAATCCGGACATCATATCCTAGGTTCATTCTCTTTATTTTTGGAATTAAAAACTGGTATTTGGGGGGATTTTTTCTTAAAGAGGGGGACAACAATTTGAAAGTGCTTCTTACACATGTCAACTCACCCCATATGGCTTTTTCATCCAAACCCCAACATACGTAAGATCAGAAGCAAAAGCATGATGGTGTTACGTTACTATAGACAAAAATGTCATTTAACAGCGACGCCAGGGGAGCAGGTATGGGATGAGAAAGGAATAAGGTTATCGTTTCCAACTAGCAGGATGCACCTCTTTGCGAAAAGGCGGAGACAGTGTACGCCGTCCCTTCCTTCCCTGTGACTGGGCACAGGAATGCTACAAAAGTAAAGAAGGAAGCTAGACGAGTTATGGGGGGGGCATTTTCCGAGGGGTCATTACAGGGAGGTCGCTGCTGAGAAATCTTTCACAGGCTTGAAATGATCCAATGTAGTCAGTCTCAGTAGAAATGTCTACACCTGAGGAACAAATTGCACATGAGATAGAGGTACAAGGCTCCAGGTGGCAAGAGACTCCAGACGTACACTTTTACATGCAAAAGGCAATCAGAAGGGTGAGACGTGGCACTCCAGGACGGAGAGGAGTCCACAGGAGCCGCCGTGCTTCCGCACTTCCTTCTCGGGCTGCTAAGTTATGGAAGACCACGGCTACTTGTGCAGTAATGACTGTGGCATGTTCTTTAGCAGAGGACACAGAAACACAACAGGGTTTCCAGAAATCGAAACAAGCTTGTGTTGACTCCAGAGGCATTGTGATGGGGACCGGCAAGGCACGCGGGCCTCTGAAGCTCCGGCAGATGAGGGCAGAGGGCAGGGACCACGGACTCATCCAAACCTTCCCATGGCGGCCTTTCATGCAGCCCGTGGCCACTCCAACCTCTGCAGTTTGTTCGTCTGGTGGCACAGGATTGAGAAAGTAATCCTCTCCCTTTACAAAAATAGAGTTTGGGCTTATAATACTGGCGTGAAGAACACTCTGTATTGGTAGATCTATTTATTTGGAAGGTATGAGACTAGGGTCTCAGTGCCTTCTATTTCCCTGTAAAAAGTGACCTCAACTTCCCAGGTCATTGTGCAAATTGGTTTTCCCATAGTCCAGAACATCCTGTAAAGTTCCTCTTATATATATATATATATATCTATACACACACACACACACACACACACAGACACACACACACACACACACTACATATGTGTGTGTGTATATATATTTTTAAATGTGGATCATTTCGTATTTCACGTTCAGGTCCAAGAGTATCAGTGAATCATTTATCCTTTTAATGTCAAATTCACTTCCACTCTCCCTACACAGTGCTTTGTACACATCTGAACTCAATAAATATCTGTTGGCTTCACCAATGATCCTCAGCACTGAGTGGTGGTTTCGGTCACCACAGCTGTTCTCAGCCCCACTCCGCCTTTGGCAAGTAGGGGTGGACTGTCCCTTTCAGAGGGTGATCTTGCTGTGTCTGTTACTCCAACAGCCCCGCTTAGCAGTCCTGGGCAAGGTCAAGCTGGTCCGACTACGCAGCTTCACCTGCTCTTCCACTGAGTTCTTTTTGCGTAAAATGAAGTCGAAGTTCACTTGGCTGTTCATGGCATAAAAGACGTTTGCAGAGTCCGGGATCACCAGCTCTAGAAGAGACAAAGAAACAGTAGCTGGTCAGTTTGCGTAGGGCAGCCCATCACTGACTGGCAGAAGTCAATCCT
>CABHPH010160333.1:41022-61780 GCA_902168325.1 Peromyscus nudipes | reverse complement strand
TTTTGATTTGCATTTCCCTGATGATTAGGGATGTTCAGCAATTCCTTAAATGTCTTTCAGCCATTTGAGCTTCCTCTGTTGAGAATTCTCTGTTTAGCTCTATGGCCATTTCTTAATTAGACTGTTGGGAATTTTGATGTCTAATTTCTTGAGTTCTTTATACATTCTGGATATCAGCCCTCTGTCAGATGTGGGGTTGGTGAAGATCTTTTCCCATTCTGTAGGCTGTTGTTTTGTCTTGTTGACCGTATCCTTTGCTCTACAAAAGCTTCTCAGTTTCAAGAGGTCCCATTGATTGATTGTTTCTCTCAGTGTCTGTGCTACTGGTGTTATATTTATGAAGTGATCTCTGGTGCCAATGCATTTAAGACTACTTCCTGCTTTCTCTTCTATCAGGTTCAGAATAACTGGATTTATGTTGAAGTCTTTAATCCACTTGGACTTAAGTTTTGTGCACGGTGACAGATATGGATCTATTTGCAATCTTCTACATGTTGACATCCAGTTATGCCAGCACCATTTGTTGAAGATGCTTTCTTTTTTCCATTGTACAGTTTTAGCTTCTTAACCAAAAATTATATGTTCATAGGTGTGCCGATTAATGTCAGGGTCTTCAATTCAATTCCAATGGTCCACATGTTGGTTTTTATGCCAGTACCAAGCTGTTTTTATTACTGTAGCTCTATAGTAGAGCTTGAGGTCAGGGATCGTGATGCCTCCAGAGGTGGTTTTATTGGACAGGATTCTTTTGGCTATCCTGGGTTTTTGTTTTTCCATATGAATTTGCATATTGTTCTTTCCTGGTCTGTGAAGAATTGTGTTGGTATTTTGATGGGGATTGCACTGAATCTGTAGATTGTTTTTGGTAAGATTGCCATTTTTTCTATGTTAATCCTGCGTATCTATGAGCACTGGAGCTCTTTCCTTTTTCTGACATCTTGTTCAATTTCTTTTTTCAGGGACTTAAAGTTCTTGTCATATAGGTTCTTCACTTGCTTAGTTAGTTACTGCAAGGTATTTTATATCATTTGTGGCTATTGTAAAAGGTGATGTATCTCTGATTTCCTTCTCAGCCTGTTTGTCAATTGTATATAGGAAGGCTACTGATTTCCTTCTCAGCCTCTTTGTCAATTGTATATAAGAGGGCTTCTGATTTTTTTGAGTTGATCTTGTATCCTGCTATGTTGCTGAGGGTGTTTATAAGCTGTATCAGTTCCTTGATTGAATCTTTGGGGTCACTCAAGTATACTATCATGTCATCTACAAATAGCAAAACCTTGACTTCTTCCTTTCCAATTGGTACCCCCTTAATCTCCTTATGTTGTCTTATTGCTCTGGCTGGAACTTCAAGTACTATATTGAATAAGTATGAGAAGAGCAGACAGCCTTACCTTGTTCCTGATTTTAGTGGAATTGCTTTGAGTTTCTCTCATTTAATTTGATGTTGGCTGTTGGCTTGCTGTAAATTGCCTTTATTATGTTTATGTATGTTCCTTGTATTCCTGATCTCTCCAAGACCTTTATCATGAAGGGGTGTTAGATTTTGTCAAATGCCTTTTCAGCATCAGGTGAGATGATCATGTTTCTTTTTCTTTCAGTTTATTTATATGGTGTATTACATTGACGGACTTTTGTATGTTGAACCACCCTTGCATCCCTCAGCTGAAGCCTACTTGATCATGGTGGATAATTGTTTTGATATGTTCTTGGAGTCTGTTTGCCATTATCTTATTGAGTATTTTTGCATTAATGTTCATGGGGGAGATCAGTCTGTAGTTCTCTTTCTTTGTTGCATCTTTGTTTTAGGAATCAAGGTAATTGTAGCCTCATAGAAGGAGTTTGGTAACATTCCTTCTGTTTCTATTATGTGGAACAATTGAAAGAATCTTGGTATTAACTCTTCTTTGATGATCTGGTAGAATTCTACACTGAAACCATCTGGTCCTGGACTTTTTTTTGGTTGGGAGACTTTTAATGACTGATTGTATTTCCTTAGGGTTTATTGGACTATTTAAATAGTTTATCTGGTCTTGATTTAACTTAGGTATGTGGTACCTATCCAGAAAATTATCCATTTCTTTTAGATTTTCCAGTTTTGTGGTGTAGAGGTTTTTTGAAGTATGACCTAATGATTTTCTGGATTTCCTCATTGTCTGTTGTTATGTCCCCCTTTTCATTTCTGATTTTGTTAATTTGGATGCTCTTCCTTTTGGTTAGATTGGATAAGGGCTTGTCTATCTTGTTGATTTTCTCAAAGAACCAACTCTTTGTTTCATTAATTTTTTTGTGTTGTTCTCTTTGTTTATATTTTATTGATTTCAGCTCTCAATTTGATTATTTCCTGGTATCTATTCTTCCTGGGTGAGTTTGCTTCTTCTTCTAGAGCTTACAGGTCTTCTGTTAAGTCACTAGTGTGAGATTTCTCCAACTTCTTTATGTGGGCATTTAGTGCTATGAATTTCCCTCTAAACACTGCTTTCATAGTGTCTCATAATTTTGGGTATGTGGTATATTCATTTTCATTGTTTTCTAGGAAGTCTTTAATTTCTTTCTTTATTTCTTCCTTAACCCATTGATGATTTAGTTGAGTTTATTCAGTTTCCATGAGATTGTAGGCTTTCTGTAGTTTTTGTTGTTGTTCAAATCTAACTTTAAGCCATGGTGGTCTGATAGAATGCAGGAGGTTATTCCAATTGTTTTTATCTGTTGAAATTTACTTTGTGGCCAAGTATGTGGTCAATTTTAGAAAAGGTTCCATGGGGTGCTGATTTGTTAGGATGGAATATTCTGTAGTTGTTTATTATGTCCATTTAAGTCATAACATCAGTTAACTCCTTTATTTCTCTTTTAAGTTTCGATTTGGGAGATCTGTCCAGTGGTGAAAGTGTGGTGTTGAAGTCTTCCACTATTAATGTGTGGGGTTTTATATGTGTTTTAAGCTTTAGTAATGTTTCTTTTACATATGTGGATGCCCTTGTGTTTGGCTCACAAATGTTCAGATTTGAAACTTCATCTTGGTGTATCTTTCCTATGATGAGTATGTAATGCACTTCTTGATCTCTTTTTATTGATTTTAGTTTGAAGTCTATTTTGCTGGATATTAGGATGGCTACATCCACTTGCTTCTTAATATCATTTCATTGGAAAGTCTTTTCCCAGCCTTTTATTCTTAGGTAGTGTCTATCTTTGAATTTAAGGTGTGTTTCTTGTATGCAGCAGAAGGATGGGTCCTGCTTTCATATCCATTCTGTTAGCCTGTGTCTTTTTATAGGTGAATTGAGTCCATTGATATTAAGGGATATTAATGACTAGTGATTGTTCATTCCTTTTACTTTTTTTGTGGTAGTGCGCGTGTACTTCTCTTTTTTGGGGTTTACTGCTGTGGTGTTAGCTGTTGCCTGTGTTTTCGAGGGTGTATCTGACTTCCTTAGGTTGGAATTTTCCTTCTAGTGCTTACTGTAGGGCTGGGTTTGTGAATAAGTATTGTTTAAATCTGGCTTTGTCTTGAAATGTCTTGTTCATTCATCTATGATGATTGAAAGTTTTGCTGGGTATATTAGTCTAGGCTGGCATCCATGGTCTCTTAGTGTCTGCATTACATTATTTCCCTTTATAAGTCACTTTACCTTTTTTCTTTGCTGCTCTTAATATTCTTTCTTTATTCTGTACATTTAATTGTTTAATTATTACGTGGTGAGGGGACTTTTTTGGAGGGTCGAATCTGTTTATTGTTCTATAGTCTTCTTGTATCTTCATAAGCATTTCCTTTTTTAAGTTGGGAAAGTTTTCTTCTATGATCTTGTTGAATATATTTTCTGTGCCTTTGAGTTGGTATTCTTCTTCCTCTATCCTTATTATTCCTAGGTTTGGTCTTTTCATGGTGTCCCAAATTTCCTGGACATTTTGGGTCATGACTTTGTTGGCTTTAGTATTTTCTTTGACTGATGAATCTATTTCTTCTACTGTATCTTCAGTGCCAGAGATCTGCTCTTCCATCTCTTGCATTCTGTTGGTTATACTTGCATCTGTAGGTCATGTTCATTTACTTAAGTTTTCTATTTCCAGCATTCCCTCTGTTTGTGTCTTCTTCATTTTTTCTCTTTCCCTTTTCATGTCTTAGACTGTTTCCCTCATCTGTTTCATTGCTTTTTCATGTTTTTCTTTCAGGGATTTATTGTTTTCTTCTGCTTTATTTGTCTGTTCCTCTAGTTTTTTATAGTGTTCTTCCCATTTTGTATTTCTTTTCCTCAATTTCATTTTTGATTTCTTCTTTAAAAGTCTCTAGCATCTTCATGATGTTATTCTTAAGGTTGCTTTCTTCTGCTTCTTCCATTTTGTGATGTTCAGGTCTTGCTGTTGGAGGAGGGCTAGGTTCTGGTGATGTTATATTGCTCTTTATTCTGTTGTGTGTACTTCTGCCTTGACGTCTGCCCTTCTCCTCTTGGATTCATTCTTGGTCTTATCAGCACTCTTGGTCCAGACAGACCTATCTTCTGGATGGGAGCTCCAGGCTGGAGGGGATCTTGGGGCTGGTTCCTGAGTCTCAGGAAGTGGAGGGGGTCTCGGGTGGATGGGTGTGGGGCAGGGCATGTAGATTGCATGGTTTGTCAGCAGGGTCTAGGAGGAGGGTAGCCTTCCACCTGGGGCCTTCCCAATGGCCAGAACCTGGGGCTAAGTTGGGCAGGTCTTCCCTGGAATGGCTGGTGACCATGAATGGGACCTAGGGGCAGGCCTTTCTGAGTATGACCCCAGGCACTAACCTCTGGTCCAGATGGGTGTTGGGGGCTTTTCTCCAATTCTCAGGAAGTGGGGGGGGGGTCTTGGGCAGATGGTTGTGGGAGCAGGGCATGTAGACTGCAGGGTCTGCCAGGGGATTCTTGGAGAAGCAGAACCTTCCCAGGGGCCCTGCCCAATGGCCAGAAACTGGGGCCAAGTTGGGAGGGTCTTCCCAGGAATGGCTGGTGCCCAGGGATGGGACGTAGGGGCAGGCCTCCCTGGGTATGACACCAGGCACTTACCTCTGGTCTAGATGAGAGCTCCGGTCCAGATCTAAAGATTTTATTTTTTAAAAACTTTCTATTACTTTATATACCTGTCTATATTTCTTTCCTCTCTCTCCCAAGCCTACATATACTCACTGTGTGTTTTTATACTCACTGTAAGCCATTTAAAGTCTTATTCCATTGAATCTGCCTTATTGTGAATCTATTGCTTTAAATTGCAGCATTACTAGGACTGAAATGGCAGCTTTGGCTGCTGGCTAATGCACACCTCAGTTTTCCAACATGGCTATGGGACGTTTACTGCCAGCTCTGTCTCTGGGTGCAATGTGTACCACCAATTCTCAGAAGCAAGGTCTATGCTTCCATTAATGCAACATGTAGCACAGAAACCAATTTTTTTTCTGTCTGTACTAGCAAAGGCTAAATTCACCATACACCACACTGTGTGACTTGGAGACATCTCTGTGTACTGTTGTGAGAATCCATAGCCATGCCACTTTAGCTCATGGTGTCTGGCGGCTAGCTCCATTTCACAGGCAGCTGTCAGGAGACGTTAAATGCTGTGGAATAATGTTTTTGTACACTGGCTTAATAAAATGCTCATTGGCCAGTAGCCAGGCAGGAAGTATAGGCAGGATAAGCAGGCAAGGAGAATTCTGGGAAGAGGAAGGCTGAGTCAGGAGACACCAGCCCACCATCCAGGGAGCAGCATGTAATGGCACACAGGTAAAGCTATGGAACACATGGTGAAATAGAGATTAACAGAAATTAGATGATTTTAAATGTAAGAGCTAATCAGTAGTAGCCCTGAGATAATGGCCAAACAATTATAATTAATATAAGCCTCTGTGTATTTACTTGGTTCTGAGCAGCTGCAGACCAGGTGGGACATAGGAAAACATTCAGCTACATAAATTGAGTAAAATGTATTTGTAACAAATAAAGATTATACAGCTCTAGACAAAAATCTTAGCCAAAAAAGTTAAACTGTCCATCATCAAAATTAATGAGATTTTTTCTTCAAAGCACACTGTAAATAAAATTAAAAGATGAGACACAGACTGAATAAATACTGTTGCTCCAACATGTGACTAGTGTCCAGAAAACACAAGGACTTTTTACAACTGAGTAATGCAACTGTCAACCAGAAATTGGTCAAAGAATTTTAATGGACATTTTTCAATAGAAGCTATATAGGTAGCTAGTTAGTAAGTGAGAAGATGTGATCCTAGAAACACATCATCTGAAGCCATGGGACATGCTGCCTTATCCCATTGCAACAGCTTCAATTAAAACAATACACAATGGCAAGGACAAAGAGGCTGTGCTGGAGCTGGAATATTTAGATACTATGAAGGGAAGGCTAGAGCCTCACTGCCTTTGGGAGCATTTTGATTTCTCAAACATACACTTTGGTAGGTAGCAAAAAAAAATGAGTGAATATGTCTATACACAATTTCATACAAACATTCAGAGCATAACATTCACAGGAACCAAAGAGGAGAAATAACTCAAGTGCAGGTCCTCCCTGAAAGAATGGATATGTAAATGATGGTACAACTGCAGTAGACAGGGAATTTTATGTGGAAAAATAAAAATAGGTTCTCAGTATAATCCCTTCTTCTGAAAAAGTCTGCTTAAATCCTTCTGGTAATATACTGCATGGACTGTGTCTGACCCTTATCCTTCTTCTCTTACTAAAAAGATTTTCCTTCCCCAGCCAGGTTCAGTGTGGCATGTCTTCAAACAGAAAAGACCAATCATCTGAGTCTTACATGAGTTAACTTACATATACCCTAAGAAAAATGTTCCTTAAATATTCTGGCCTCATAACTAGTGGATCATCATTATTAGAACTATAACCCCATAAGAGGTCTTCTTCCTCTCTCTGTTGCAACCTGAATCTATTGCAGCCTTTCCCACAACTTCTGTCTAGCATTTCCACTCATTGGGAAAGACCTTCATTAAAACTAATGTCTAAGATCTCACTTTAAATATGTCTCACCTGTATATCTAATTACTGGGTCATAAGGGTTTTTGATGTACTGTATCACATGCATGCAATAGAGGATTATTGAAAGGGAATGAAGCATTGATGCATTAATACATAATCAGTAGTCAAAAGAACTACCTTCTATGTTATTTCATTTCTGTGAAGGCCCAGTATGCAGTTTTAGAGAAACAGAAATCAGATGAGAGTGTGCTGATTTACAGAATGGAGATGGTATATTTTGGAAAAATCAGTGTCCTAAGTGCTGGAAAATACACAGAAGTAGGAACATGGACATTTAAAGTAATTATATAATTTTCTCACATTGCTTTTTAAGTTTGAACCCCTTCCTTAACTTCCTAAGCAGTATTGTAAATAATCAAATGTTGTTGGCTCTGTACTCCAATGTTTTGTGGCCTTTACAAATGCATGGATTTATGAATCCACTACTGTGTCCTCAAAGCCACAGAGGAACAATCTCTTTTTCTTAAACAGAAACTGTGCTTCATCTGTTTAGATTAATCTTTCTCAGCACCCCTATAGGTTTGTCTCTTAGAAAAGACAAATGAATGGAAATAAATTATGCTATCCATTCAACTTGGCTTTATTCACTCACCAGCATGCATATGAGGTCCCATTTTGTGTTTTAAAAGTACCTTTAAAAAGGAGTGCATGAGCTGGCTTTTTGAAGCCCACTGCCAATTGTGGGACACATTGCATAGCCTTGATGCATGGGACAGGGCTTGGACCTGCCTCTATTGAATGTACCAGACTTTGCTGACTCCCTATGGGAAGCCATACCTTGCTGGAGGAGGGAAATGGGGGGTGGCATGCAGGAGAAAGGCTGGAGGGGCAGAAGGATGGAAGGGGGGGGAATCTGTGGTGGGTATGTAAAAGTGAATAAAAAATTCCTTAATAAAAAAATAGGCCATGAATTTGAGATGAGAGGTTTTAGAAGGAGGAAAGGGAGGGGTAAAATATTGTAATTATAATCTAAAAAAATTTAAAGTGAAGTAAAAGAAGTTTGATGTATACAGTAAAGTAGAGAGGGAGGCATGGGAATGTGTTGTATTCTTCCTATTCCTCAACTTGTTTATCTTTTGCAAGAGTGAGAAATTGTTTTGTTGTTGAAGGACCTACACTGAACTCCCATTCCATAAGTGCCATCAGCTTCTCAGCGCTCATTTTCTTAAGTGTTGAATATGATTTCACTGTATAGCAGTCTCCTCTAATTCATCAAAAGCTTTACCTCTTGCGGATTTGGCAGTAATAAATGTAACAGCTACAACTATAGCAAATTTTTTTTGTAAATTCATTTTCAAAATGAATGAGAAATTATCTAAAACTCTAGTTCTAGGCCTCTTATGCAAAAATAAGATTTACCTTATTGTTTGTTGGTTTGTTTTCCTTTTCTTTTTTCAGTTGTTACACTATCATTGGTGGAAAGATATTTAGCTAACCCCTTATCTAATTTTATTCAATTAACACATGAATAGTTAAGTTTGGTTTTGGCCCTGTGCTAACTATTGAAATCAGAACTCTGAAGAAGCAAGTTTCAGTTATTAGTAACCTGTACAGCAGAAGTTATCAAGGACAGTTTCAGTGAATCACTGTAAGTACTTTGAGAGCTAAAAGCGATTGAAATAGATGTTTGAAAAGCTGAAGTTAACACAGGTCTTTATTCTTTTCCCAAGTTTGTCCATTCTTCCTTAATTGTCAAAAGAGCTATAACAGATTGTTTCTGTGTTTGAAAAAAATGTGTTAGGTTTATTTTTATCACAAATTCAGCATTATTTTCTAAAGAATAATCTTTAGAATTAATTATTGCCTTTACTTTATAACATCCTCAAAATATTAAATCCATAGCTTAAGAATTTTTGTACCTAGGATATATGATGCCTACTTAATTTTTGGCAGGATGTGGAGCTTTCAAGGTCAGATTTTCAATTTTGGTAAAACTTTCTGTTCTTTGTAAGGAAAAGGAGGACTTCAAACTCATATGTGTTATATACACATTTATATGATATACCCATGTATATATGTGTGTGCGTGTGTGTGTGTGTGTGTGTGTGTGTGTGTGTGTGTGTGCATGTGTGTAGGGGCACCAGAATATATTTTGTGTTGTATAAATGAAGAAATCAACACTATACTGGTTTTTAAATTATAAAAATTTGCCGCAGCATTTGGGACACTGGGGGTGTAACATGCTTTCATCTGAGTTCTGTGTGTTCTCTAGTTTGTGAGCTGAGCAAAGGAAGTAGAGGTAGAAAGAGGGACAGGGTTAATAATTTGGAATATTAATATCTACAATATGCCTAACTTGAAGATATTTCTCTTTCTATGTTTCCTGCCTGCTGCCTAAAATAACCAAATTAGATTTACTTTTTAGAATACAGGTAATTTACTTGTCCTCTTTCTCCTAACTTTTACCTTTCTCAATAGTACCCCAACAGACAGCCTAGAGAATAAACAGCAGGAGTGTGTGTGTGTGTGTGTGTGTGTGTGTGTGTGTGTGTGTGCACATGTTCACATGTACTGATGTAGGTGTTCATGTATGGGTGTGTGTGCATGGGTGTTGAGTGTGGATATGTGTGTATGTGTATATGTTGATATTTTTAAAAAATATTAGAATAAATGCTGCTGTTGGGGAGTCTGCAGCTTCTTTGTGTTACCTCTCACAACTCCTCTCCTGGTTAGCAGTTTGCATGTAATTTAGAGTTTATTCTAAATATTCACCAATAAAGAAGGAAAGTGAAACTTGAAGAAGAGAATACATGCCACTCCATAAACTTTTAACTCTCCTGCTAAGCACTGTGTTAGTATCAAATAAACAAATATGACAGACCAAATGGCCCTGTGCCTATGGATCAAATCTAGAAAACCCAGGTCATGCATTTACTGGTTTAAATGTATTTTCTCTGATGGAAAATTTAATTTTAAGATAGATAATAACCATTGTCTGACATTTTTAAACCACTGATTTTTTTCAGTTATTTGGGGGAAATCAAGTACTTAATCTTTACTGAAAAAGAGCTAAGCAAGTTATCCCCAATTTCAAAATGTTCTGTTTGTTTCATGGATTGTATTGTAAGAGCAATTTGCCAGCCTGTCTTATATGAAAAAAATAACACTAATTACTGATTGTTATCTCAGTGCTGTAATATTTGAACTCCAGAAGTATAAATGCTTGAATGTAAGGTGTACTAGCTTGATATTTACTGGCAACTATAAGATTTCCTATGCAGAATAATATGTGTTTTAATATTCATCAGGTTCTTATCTCTATGAGATCATTTGTAGATATTAAACTAAAAACAAAATTGCTTTAGAGTTTTACCTACAAGCTGTTCTCACATTGGGAAATAGTGGCTCACAGGGCTTAAATAACTTGCCAAACATGAAAGCATGGCTATTGTAGCCACTGATGCATTCTCCAACTTCATTACCAATATCATTTCAATGATTCTCTATTATCCAATGAACATTTAAATTAGAAATAATCAAAGATTAATTAATTTGAATGGACTGATTTTTGAGCTATTTAAGAAAAGGGCATTTCAAATAAAAATGTAGTTTATTTTAATTTCATTTTGTGAATAAATAATGATATGTTCACTTTAATTTGTTATTGTACAGGCATTTCCAAGGTAAATTTTAAGGCAGCATGTTTTAATAATTTTGATGGCAAGACTCAACAATAGGCAAGGACTACAGCAGTAGACTTATTAATATTAAAGAGTTAAGGATATTATTAAATAATGATATTATTGAAATAAATAGTATTTTATATTTCAAGTTCATATACCTATGATACACTCGTAAAATTCACATAAATAATATTTAAATGTTTGAAACAATAAGCAGAATATATATAATGCAGAAATTGTTTCCTTAAAACATAAAAAACTGATTTTTCTGATTGAAAATTTCAGAATATGTCTACATGTACTCTATGTGCTCATACCAAGGTCTCTGAATTGGTAGTTTTATAGCTGAGTTCCTGCTTATACCATAGGGTACTAGTGGTGTGCATTAGTAATCTCACTATTATTGTTACCATGTAAGTTCTTTTTCCCAAAGTAAAGATATGAACACAGATTCCTCATCATGTAGCTCTAAGGCCTCACATGGCCTTCTGAAGTTCTGAGCTATGGAGGCCCCACAGCTTAGCTCTTATATCACTAGGTGATGACTTGGTTCTGCAGACAAGGCCTCAGAAGGGCGATGCTTATCACTGGCAGTAAGATACTGTTAGGCTACCTGTAGCTAGAGTTTTCCTGCCTGGCCCACAGTCAGGACAAATCTCTCTCACCTGCCAGTCCCACAGCCACTCAGACCCAACCAAGTAAACACAGAGACTTATATTGCTTACAATCTGTATGGCCGTGGCAGGCTTCTTGCTAACTATCCTTATATCTTAAATTAATCCATTTCTATAAATCTATACCTTGCCACATGGCTTGTGGCTTACCAGCATCTCTACATGCTGCTTGTCCTGGCGGCGGCTGGCTGTGTCTCCTTCCACCTTCCTGTTCTTTTCTCCTCTCTGTTAGTCCCGCCTATACTTTCTGCCTAGTCACTGGCCAATCATTTATTAATTGACCAATCAGAGCAATTTGACACACAGACCATCCTACAGCAGCGACCCAAGAATGTGCAAGATGAAAATAAGTGTATAAAAAATTCTAAAATTGTTCTCAAAATATCATTGAAAGAATATTTCAGAGATTATTAATTTAGTAGCATTTATTTTGGCAAATAAATTATGAGCCTTTGATTTAAAATTATAAAACATTCCATTAATTGCAAATTTGAAGTTTCTTTATCTGTTAAATATTTTTCTCCAAATTTTAAACAGCAATTGAATAAAAACTACAGGGAAAAATGTATTTAGTGTTCAGAAACACTTACCACTTTTAAATCTCTTATCTTTCAGGAAAGAACAGTGACGATCAGAAGGCAGACAGTAGGAGGATTTGGATTAAGCATAAAGGTAGCCATCTTTCCAGTCCATCTTTGCAAAGGCTGAGCTAAAGGCTAAGCCTTTGTATATATTAAAATGTTGGTGACTTATAACACACAAGAATGGCTCTGTAATGTTTGGAGTAGTTTGTGATCTGGGATGTTCTTATAGAACTGACTATCATTATCTTCTTATTTAGATTTTACAAGAAAGGACTGGGGACCTTACCTAATGTTAAGTAGAACTTGGCAGCCTTATTTATGAAGCTTCCCATGAATATGAACTATGCTGAATGCAAGAACCTTTCCTTTCTCCTCTAGCACCATGGAAAATTGATGGGTAGAATGGAAACAAGTTTCTATGGAGGAGAACTGGGAACAAATGAAGCATGGACTGTATTCTATATTTATCATTGATTTTCACTTGTTAAAGAGATTTCTAAATTTAATATATTGATTCAAAGTATTGAACATGATATTAAAGAGCTTTTTAATATGTACAGTGTTTTCAGTGTTCACTGGTAAAAATGTATCACTCATGCAGTTTATCATCATTGAAATGATTGATAAAATTGAGTGAATTAGTTTGTATGTGAATACTGAAGACTTAACCCAACTACATTAATTCTTTTATCAATCTGACTTTCAGAATTATTAAATGAAGTATGTTAATCACATTTCCTCAGTTAGTATTTACTTACTTAGCATGTTGTCTTTGGTGAATATTTAAAGACATTTAACCCAGTTCCTGCTATCTATGTCAGGAAAGGAGCATCTTGAATTTGTGATTATCACCTTTTGTCAACTTTGTCAAAATGAATTAATACAATGACAGTGTGTGTAGTACCAGGAATCTCAATATTCAAAATATTTGTGTTAAAATATACTTTATTTGTATTTGTCATCATTTCAGGCAAGGGACACATACAGAACAGATTATAGGACAATGAAATTAAGCCAAATAAACATATATTTTTTTCCTTGTTTGCTTCAGTTAAATAATCAATGTTGACACACACTGGAGGCATAGTCAGATCTGCTAAAAGGAAGTTAATGTGTTAACAAAGAATAGCAGAAAGAAAATTCTGTGTTAGACAACTGTGAAGACATTGTCAGTAAAGTCAATATTAGGCAGGTTTTAGCATGTAGCTTTTGTAGTCATAAGTTTTCTGAAGTCCTGCCTAGCCCGGAGGTCAGGACAAATCTCTCCCTCCTGCATTTTGCAGTCACTTGATTCCAAGTAAACACGTAGAGGATTATATTATGTACAAATTGTATGGCCTATGGGTCAGGCTTCTTGCTAGCTAGCTCTTGTATCTTAAATTAACTCATTTCTATTAATCTATGTTTTGTAACATATTCCATGGCATTACCAGTCTGCTGGAATCTTTCTTCTCCTTTGGTGGTGGCTGGCATCTATCATGCCTCTGCCTTTCTTCTTCCTGTCTCTCTCCTTAGATTTCCTGCCTGCCTCTAAGCTGCCTTGCCATAGGTGAATACAGCTTTACTTGTCAACCAATCAGAGCAACACATATTCACAGCATATAGAAAGACATCTTAGAAAGACATTTATGTAGTATAAATAATCTTAAAGTACCACCATCCTTAAAAATCTTTAAAAGTTCAGTTTTACTAGGTGGTGGTGGCACATGCCTTTAATCCCAGCAATTGGGAGGTAGAACCAGATGGATCTCTGTGAGTTCAAGGCCAGCCTGGTGTACAAAGTGAGATGCAGGACAGGTACCGAAACTACACTGAGAGACACTGTCTTGAAAAACAACAACAACAAAAAATTCAGTCTCCTTAAAGCATCCAAAGTATCTTCAGCATTCAAAAGTGTAGTCAGAAGTTTTCTCTGGTTCCATCTGGCCCAGTGTGGTCCAGACAAATCTCTCTCATCTGCAGTCCCACAGCTGCTTATAAAATAATCAATGAGAGGATTAATATTAATTAAAACTGCTCATCCATTGACTCAGGCTTATTACTGACTAGCCCTTACACTTAAATTAACCCATAATTGTTATCTATATTTAGCCAGATGGCTTGGTACCTTTCCTCAGTTCTTCCTTGTCATCTTGCTTCCTTGTGTCTGGATGGCAACTCCTGATTCTGCCCCTCCTATTCCCAGAATTCTCCTAGTCTGCTTGCCCCACCTATACTTCCTGCCTGGCTACTGGCCGATCAACATTTTATTAAACCAGTGTGCAAGAGCATTATCCCACAGTAAGTTTTTCTCATTCAACACATGGATCCTGAGTTTTAACTGCAAAAATACTTCTTTTAAATACATTGGTGGAAGAGTACCAACATGTCTATTTGGGTCACTATCTCAAACAACCAAACATGCATTATTCCAAGTGAAATTCAGCTGTCCCTGCCCTAGCAACTGATGAGAGAAATGCCTCACTACAGTGTCTACTGTCGTGTTCTGACCATGTAGTGTACAGATGACCCCCTAACCTCATTGTTGTGGTCTCTACTGTGCACTCTATTCAAATTATCCATAAGGCCTCCCTTCCACAGTCTCCAGATCATGCTGCTTGCAGATGACCTCTCAATTATATCTGCTATAGTCTCCACTACGCAGTGTGTGGTCTCCATTGTGCACTGAATGTTCAAGTATCCATTCAACTCATCATTTTGCAGTCCATGTCCAAAATACAATAGCCAATAATGCCAACAATACTCTATTGTCAGTTTCTTTCCAATACTTTATCAACACACCTTAGACAGGATTGACACTTTAGACATACAGGTTAAGTAGTGAGTCCTGAGTTAAGACCATAACAGTCTATGATACTCCCTCTCTTTTCATTTGGTAGAGGTTGGGTACATAGAGAAATACTAAGAAATGAGTTGATTAGTGGCTAAGGTCAACTTAAGCAAGATTATACTTTTTCTTTCTTATTTTTCCCCTTCTTGGCAGTAAAAAAAATAAGTAAAATTTTAAAAAATAAAGTTGAATACTAATTTATTAAGTGATTTTCTATCTCATATCTAATCCTACTCAGTGTTGGAAATGAATGTTCATCAGTAAACATGTTCTGAAATGCTGTATTAATGCTGATGGATAGCTTAGGGAGTTATTTATTCTAAACCCAAAGCAGCACCAGAGGTTTAAATGTCCCCTTCAACTCCTCTACACAGCACTTCACTTGTTTAGATATGTACTTGATTTTTCAACTATCATGTCCAAACTCCTTACACTGTTGTGATGAAACAGTATTTTTCTGGCAGTTATTGTAAGATTTTATTTTATTTTATTTTATCAAATTTTGATTCCTTGTTGTACTTTCCTCCTTTCATATTTGAGTCAGTAACCAAGGACTGCTGTTGGATTCTTGACTGACAATTGACCTGCCTATGCTTTCACATGGGAGTCTGATACTAATTAGGAAATACAGATGGTTCTGTTCCCATCATGTTTAGACCCCTTTTATTTATCCATCTATTCAGGTAAAGGATCTGTCTGGTTATTTAGCATTCAGAATGAATTGAAAGAGTGCCTGTTTGGCAGAATAGAATAAATTAATGAGAGAATTGAAATGTATAAATATCTAATGCACGCAATCCTAAGTAACAAATGTCAAGATGCTTTGCTTTCCTATAATGGATTTTGAAGGGAATGCCACTACTAATGTTCCTTATTTTATTTGAGAAATAAAAACTTTATAGTCAATTTTTACTAATTATTAATCATCCTTAAAAGTCTTACAAATACTTAGCCAAGCTTCATGGAAATGATACTTGCTTAAAAGAAATTCTACAAATTTATTTTAATTCTGCCCTGTATTCATGAAATGTACTATTTATACCTTGCAATTTATTTATTTATTATTTATTTATTTATTTATTTATTTTTAAAATTTGGGTAAAATCTGACTTAAAAATATGATATATGACTGTCTCTTTCTAGGGAGGTGCAGAACATAGCATTCCAGTGGTCATTTCCAAAATCTCCAAGGAACAAAGAGGTAATATGCTTAGCTAACTCTTTAGTGGCCAGTACTCTGTAATCCCATGATCATTGATTGCTATGTGAATGGCTCCCCTGGATCCCCAGTCTCACATAGAGAGAGATTAAATCTGATTCTTCACTTCCTCTTTCTTCTCCTATAGGACAAAAATGGAAAAGTGATTGCTGAAAATAATTCAAATGATCATATATGACCAGCTTCTGAACCATTGGTTAAAGACACAAAAATCAAGTCACACTTTATGGGCAAATCCAGATGTAATCACTTTTCTCAATTTTACTCACTTCCTGTGAGACTTCATTCAAAAACTATCAGGAATATACAAAACAAGTGTTTATTGAATATTATCAGGAAAACAAGGTAGTATTTCCCATAAAACATGGAACTGAAAGACTGAAAGCTTAATTCTCAGTTATTTGCATAGAGATATCATACTATAAATCCATAAAGAAAACTGCTCACCCTTTAAGAAGAGTTATCAGTTTTAATGGATGTGCATATATACATAAACAACATGTAAACATCATACACACATACAAATATATATGTATATATATAAAGTCTTTGAGAATTGTTAATAACATGCGTTGCTTTGATCACATTCATATTCATTTTTCCAACTTTTCCCAGATCCAACTATTCATCCCCAGAATGTATCACCTGAAAATTCAACCATGCTACAGTGGTAAACCACACATCCAAGAATATTTGGGCAGCACAAATTGACTTGTTGAAAAAGAGAAAAGCTACAATGTTGGGAGGGGACTGACCATATTTTAAGGGCTATAAAGACATAAGGTGCTAGAACCAAGAAGAAATGTCTGCCTATTTCAGCAATTGGAAATAGCTAAACCATGTTATTGAGTTTACATGCTTTGTGGGTTTTATAAATGCTAGCCATATAAAACACTGATAATGTGTTTACAGTTTTATCCATAGTTAAAATAAAAAGCTTTACTTACTTGACAAATTTCAAGGTGTATTCAATTCTTCTTATTCACAGCAGAGCTGTCAGGACTGCTGTTCATTGGAGATGCAATTCTACAGGTATACATCTAATTATTGTTTTTGTGGATGCAAACAAAAGCCACTTTACAACACACTATGTGAAACTGAGGATGTCCTTTCATTGCAGATAAATGGAATTAATGTGAGGAAATGCAGACATGAAGAAGTGGTGAGTTGACTTTTTTCTGATGCTATCATTTCTCAGATTCAAGTTAATTATGAAGGTACAAAATTATGCAGCATGCTACTGTACTGCCCAGGCCTTCCAATCAGTTTTGACCCTTAGAAATAAAGTTAAAAGTACTGTCATGATTAAATGTATCTCAAAGTGAAATATATATCTACAATTTTCAAATGCTTGAAAGTTTATGACAAAAGAATTGATTTCTGTAAATTTTTAAATAACAGTAGGGACAAAAGGAAATTCACAATAAGTGTGCATGAGTGTGAGTGTGTGTGTGAGAGTGTGTGTGTGTGAGTGTGTGTGTGTGTGAGACTGTGTGTGCACGCACGCGCGTGCGCGCGCGCGCTCACACACACACACACACACACACACACACACACGAAGGGAGCAAAGAAGAGAGGAGAGAATTTGCCAAAATTTTCATCGTGGCATTTTCTTGAATGTTTTTACATATGTGGAGGAGCAGATACAAATAGTCTAAGTTAATAAAGCTGGGACATAGAAGCTGAGCTTCACGAACCACTATAAATAGTTAAACAACAGATGTTTTCTAATCCACACTTTAATAGAAAGGTTAAAGAGTCTGTATTACAGATAATGAAATGGCACTTTAAAACTGAATGAAAGTGTTAGATATTTGGGGAAATATTGCTCACAATTGAATAAATACCATGGAGAGCTCACTGAATTTTGTACTAGTTCCTACTGGAAGAGATAAAGAGAAACTACATTTAACATGTGCTTAAGGATAAAAAGAAGTTATTTTGATGCATTTATACATTTAAAATATTAGCAGGGGAGCTGCAAATATCTGTGTTAAACTTCCATTTCCCAAATAGTACTTTTGCAGAAAGCTGGGCATCATGGTCTGCTGGTGGTTACCAATGACTTTGTAGTCACAAAAGCATATTCAGGTCATGCTTTTGCCACTCTGTGTTGAAAATCCCATACAACTCTCTGATTTCCTATAAATCTGTGCAAAGCAAGGTGATAATTTAGAGGACAATTTGCAGCAGATGAAAGATTAGCACAGTGTCTGTTCTGCAAATCCCAAGTTACCATTAAGTACAGCTACAGAAACAAAGGAACCTTATCTTCAGTCTTAGAGCTCATTATCCAGAAAGAAGAAAGCAAACTACATTCTCTTTTCAAACCACGCGCTGTTACTTGGAGTTATACTTACAATTTGTTATTCAGAGGCAAGCAGCTTGCTCAGATCAACTGTGCTAGAGCTTTCACTAAACAGATAATCACAGCATGGAAGATTAATGCTAACAGCCTGACTTAGGATGGTATGTATTCTTAGTTTAATAAAGTTATTAAACATTGTATTGTTAATTATACATAGTTACTCATACTAAAGACATTTTTGAAGAGCTTAATCCTATTGACCTTAAAACATAGTTACCAATTTTTTGTTTTATTTTATTATTATTATTTTTATTATTATTATTACTATTATTATTATTATTATGAAGTGTTTGGTTTTTTGGATAGGGTGTCCCTATATAAACCTAGCTGTCCTGAAACTCATGTAGACTGATGGCCTTGACTCACAGAGATCTGCCCTCCTCTGACTGCTGTGTGCTGGGATCAAAGGCATAAGCCACAACATCCAGCTGCACTGATGTTTTTATTTAACTCTAATCTTTGACTTTTCAAAAGCAATTAGGTATTTTCCCCTCACTGTTTTAATTCTTATGTGAAAGAATTTCTACTTCAGAAGAACTGATGTGTTAATTACATACTGAAGAACAAATATATATGGCCTGAAATTCACAAAAACTCAAAGAATATAAGTTATTATGAAGTAGCATGTTCATATGAACAGTCCTTATGGAGTTCAAGGTTTTAAAATAAATTGAATGGACATAACAACATGATGGTTTGAAAGAGCCTTTCTGTAGATGTAACCAACCGTCTTATAAATAAGAAACACAGAACCAATGCAAAGAAGAAAGCCAAGAGGTCAGAGCTAAGAGCTAAAACCTTACCCTTCCTCCTGCAGTGGTCCTACCTCTCCGAAGGAGCCCAACTTCCTGTGTTAAAGTCTTTATATAGTCTCTGTTCTGCCTTCTCATTGGTTGTAAACCCAACCACAGGACTGCCTCATCACGGCCTGTTTGTATAGACCTCCAGGTGTTCTATGGTTGGTATTGAGATTAAAGGCATGTGTATCCAATGCTGGCTGTATCCCTGAACACACAGAGACTTACCTAGCTCTGTCTACCAAGTGCTATGATCACAAGCATACACCACCACTGCCCTGCTTTCCTATGACTTGATAATAGCTCTGACCCCCATGCAACTTTATTTATTAACATACAATTAACATTTTGGTACAAAAGAAAAATATCACCATATTTCCCCTTTTCTATTTTAATAAAAAGAAAAAAGGAAAACACTTATAACTAACATAAGAAAAACTATATACAGAAGTACAATAACTATATAAAATATATACAAGTAATAAATACCTAAACAATGTCTAGTCTATTTGTATTTAACAAATTCAGAGAAAATAATTCTATTATCTATCCTATTCTATCTAATTTACTTTCTATCCTAATTAATCTTCAACTATAACTAAATAATCTTCAACTCCTTCAGAGACCCAAGAAGGAAATAATATTAGCTAACAAAAAAAAAGTACATGCAAGCAACTTCCAAAAAATTGTGAGTTGACAGAAACAGCCAGCCGCCTGGACAGTCACCTGAGGTTTCTCTGCAGTGTTGGGGCATCATCTTCAGCCTATAGGCTTAGTGTATCTGACAGACTCATTTGTGAATTAGGATGTACACAAGGTCAACAGTTCAACCTCACCTTGGGTGAAAGCAGTCCATGTACCAGAAATACCTGAATTCCATTAGTGTCATGTCATGATTCAGGATTTTAAATTCTGGAAATTGTTGATGGTTTTTTAATTCAGCTGTCCATTCTTCTTGACCGTGTATGTGTGGCTTCATCTCAGCATCCCGTTCTTGTCCACGTCCCTCTATTAAATGCCAGTCTGCTATTGAGAGGCGTGAGCTTAGTTACTCTTCAAGAATAACTGTTTCAGCTGCTGTTCCATCGCACATCAGAAGCCATCGGCCCACCTTTTCCAGATTGCGAAGGCCACTTCAGGTAGGGTGCCATATTGTCCTGGCCTCAGAAGATGCCTTTTGATAAAGCCACAACCACACTTGTTTTGGCAAGAATCAGTAGTCCTTTGTTTCATATCCTGTCTGTCCTGTTTGTCAACAGTTGATTTGAGGATACTTTGTTGTCCGGTGGCTACTTTTGCCACAATGAAAGTTAACTCCATATGCAGTTTCTTCAATGCCCATATTCTCTCTGAAGTAGATTGGTACTGCCAGGAGCCGACATGTCTCATAGTCATAACAAAAAAGAAAAATTTTCTAAGTTATTAAAACATTTTAAATGCCATATTCTGTAGATCTCTGAAGGGTTTGAAGATGACCTGTCTATCTAAAATATATCTGCTCAATCTAGAAAACACACCTAATATGATTACAAGTTCTACTGTAATGTCTAACTACTAACTTTCATTTCTTTATATTCTAATAGTTGGTAATAACAACACTCAAGGATCAAAAAATTGTATTACATTGTTAAATGAACGGTATAAAT